>PVLA01010270.1:0-65244 GCA_004027455.1 Hydrochoerus hydrochaeris
AAGGCAAAACCCCACAACCAGTCCTCACAAAGGGGTTATCTAGAGGGCCTCCAGCAACCCCCCTGGAGTCTCCACCCTCGACTCCATATTGAGCATTACATAAAAACATACACATGTGAACTACACAAATTACAATTATCAGTACAAAACATTCCAAGATCCCCGCGCCCAATTCCCACATGTGGTGTCCTTTTCCTGGGGAAGCAATTGTCACAAGGCGTGGATGGACTAGGACGCGGCATGGACAGAAAAGGGCGCCGCATATGTATATCAGTTTCAAACACATCTTACTGAAATTATTTCTAAATTTTGATCATAACGGTAGTGGTATCAGTAGTGCCTAAAACTGTTATCTTTTTTTCATTATATCTTCTAATGAGCATTGGATAGCTGACAATTATAACTTATACCTTTGAGAATATACAGTCATTTCAATGAGTTATTTTATTCCTAAAAGATTTTCCTTCGACTCTCTTTAAGACTATGATTTTTAAGTTACATGACAACTTCCATTAAAGGTTGTATATTTTCTGACTAACAATAGATTCTGGGTTTTATCAACCATAACAGCTTGTTAGTAAAATAGAACAAACTGTTTCATATAACTTTTTATCTAAATTCCTAAGTCAGCCTTATTATTATTAATTATAATAATTACCGCTTACTATTATTGACAATGCCCTGGTGTATGGGGGACATTTTTCTTGCATAAATATTTAACTTTACATAAACTTGAAAATCCAAGTTTATTAATAAGAAACCTAAAAGAAACTTAGTGCTTCCTCAAGATCACCGTTATAGCTTAGTAAATGGTTAACACAACATTCATACTCAGGTTTATCTTCCTCTAATGCCTTTCCTCATTTTACTTTACCACACTGTCCTCTTCCTTTAAAAAGAAAAGGATTAAAAAGGAGGGGGATTCTAGCTAGTACTGTTAAGGAGTTTTTTTTCATTCTGTTTACTTTGTAAGCAGGTGACATGTGGTGGGAGGAAACAGTTACTTGTGCTATGAAATTAATTCTCATTTGGTGACATAGAATACCTTGCATTTGCTTTCATTTTTTTAGTACAAGTTTGCAGTACATAATAATTATATTCATTATTGAGAGTTGGTACATGTACATAACACATCTTAATTACTTTTACTTTCCCTTCCCCTTCTCTCTCCCCCTCACCACACCTTTTGAATGGTGAGCCTTAACATGTTGTTCACAGCCAAAGACATTAAAATTTATCATCAGTTTATTTTTATTTAAACCACTCTTATAACTAAAATAACACCACTCATTGGTATTTGAAATATCTCTGTAAAAGAAGTATGCTAATTTAAGATCAAGAATTCTAAATATGGAAAGAGTTGTGGATATGGACTACGTTAAATTGCTATTGCACTTAGGCAAAATATATTTTATACTACTTTTCTATTTGAATACATTTTTCAAAGCTTCAGGGCAACTAATTTTGCTGTTTAATAAATGTTAATTGCTTCTTTTTTTGAAAGTTCATTCTATTCTGTTAGGCCACTATCAAATTTAGAATACAGTAAAAAAATTAACCTGGTAATGTCTGTAAAGCTTGAAAGAATAACTATTCTATTTCAGTTACTATTTGCAAAGTTGTTATTCTATCTTAATAACTTTTTGAATGTATATGGGATTTCTCACTGATAGCTAGATCATAAGTATCCCCAAGTTTAAGAAGAGGCAGGGGTAGTGAGATCAAATATAGGAACTGAAAGCAAACAACTTGAAATTTGGTTCCAGGCCACAGTTAAAAAAAAAAAAAATCAGTCTATGAGGTCTATTTACATTGAGTTCTGAAACCACTGTTCATAGTTCTGTAATTTCAAATTCCATGCCCTCATTGTAAACTGGAATTATGGTACCTAATTTAAAAGAGTGTTTTAAGAATTAGATGAGATAAGGCAAAACAAAAGACTTCAAGGAAAAGAACCAATACCTACAATAGCCTCTAGTTTCTATCTTGTATTTTTATTATCAGCAGTCTGGCAAGTAGCATCCTTAGGTGTTACTACAAATTGCAAAAATTGAGACCCACAAGAGATCATCAGAGATTTCCAGGTGTATTCAAAATATTCAAAATAATTTCATTAATGTCTTAATCTTATATCTGACATAAAGCACAAAAAGAAAGTACTGACAATAGCTTCTGAGGTTGGGAGTAGATTTGCCTTAGTGTTTCTGTTTACAGAGGCCAGCTGAAGAACTAAAAGGCTAGAACTATTTGCTCAATGTAATGTCTGGAAAATTCATTCAGAGAAAAG
Source organism: Hydrochoerus hydrochaeris (assembly GCA_004027455.1). Lineage (NCBI taxonomy): Eukaryota > Metazoa > Chordata > Mammalia > Rodentia > Hydrochaeridae > Hydrochoerus > Hydrochoerus hydrochaeris. Next base: position 2,288 of record PVLA01010270.1, read on the forward strand.
AAGTGCAAATAGAGAAAAGGAAAGGTCAATACATGAACGCTATTCTAAGGTACCAGAAGATATAAACTAGGAACTGTTTCCTAATTTTTGAATAAGGGAAGGTTGGTTGCACATATGATAGTATAACATTTATACCCAATTGATTCTTAGATATGTTATTAAATGGATAGTTCATGGATTACTAGGAATAAATATATATCCGAACACATACTCAGGCAATAATATTCTGCTATAATACTGGAGGTATATGATGGAGAGAAAATAAAAAGAAAATCTATTTATATGGCCACAGCAAAGAATAACAGACAGGAACAAAAGGAAAAAGTAAATATTAAAAAAGCATGCTGGGGCCTTGGATTCCAGTCTAAGAGATTTGTATTTGATCCTGCTTGGAATGATTCTTCAAGGAAGATCTAAGTATCATCAGTTTCAAAATCACCTACAACAGTAAGACACTGATTCCTGGATTTTACCCCAGACACTGCTGGGGGTGCTCAGGAATATGTTTTGCTACAAGTTTGAAAAAGAATGTCATATGCAAAAATGAAACAGTCTTGATCAGTGTAATGTGGTTAGAGTTACACTTCAGAAATAAACAACAAAACAGCAATAATAATGACAACAGCATTTACTTCTACTACTACTACTTCTACTACTACTACTACTTCTACTACTAGTATTTCTACTACTACTACCAGATCTGGTAGTGCGTGCCTTTATTTATTTGCTTTATTACATGCCAGGCACTATTTTATGTACTTTAAATACACTAACATTAAAAATCTATAAAGAACTTAAAAGATAAGTATAATTCTTATAATAAAAAGTATACAGGGCTGGGGATTTAGCTCAGTGGCGTAAGTGCTTGCTTGGCAAATGCAAGGTCGTCAGTTCGATCTCCAGCACCAAAAAAAAAAGTATACAATAAAGAAATGGAGTCACAGAAAAATTAGGTCATTTTCCCCAGGTCAGATGGCCATAAAGAGTCCAGCTAGGACTAAGCTATCTTTAAGAGCACTATGAAGGAATAATTAGAAAAGAAAGACTAATGGCAATATATTTATTAGTATATCATTATAGTAATCTAAAAGGAGAATCTGAGGTTGTGTGCAGTAACTAGCAAGGATTGTTTCTTCAAATTTACAAACAGGTTTGGCACAGTAAATATGATTTGTTTGTGTGCTATCCAATAAAATTAAGTCTGCTTGCTTGCTTCTGAATAAATAAACACTGCAAAGTAGAAAGTATGTCTGTACTTGTATACAGGGTTATAGGTTTAACAGATTGGTTGTTAAGGGAAGGAAGATAGTTGAATCTTGAGTCATTCCAAAGGACATTTAAATAGAACAGCTTTTTGTTTTTGAAACTAGAAGGGGACTATCTTACTTTGTGTTCCCTATCTAATCCTCGTAATCCCCAAAACTTGTTGACAAATTCTTGTCACTGCTGCCACCCTTCAGTATTATCAAAGACTTATTCATTATAAACAATGTTTCACACTGCAAGTTATGAAGTCCTTGCTTTATCATATGACTAAGCATTTCGGTAACATTCTATATTCAAAAGAAAGAAATCCCCTTTCTAACTCCACTGTTTGCTCCTGCAGACCACCAACCACTCACCACCAAATGGAACCAACCACCTTCCCACCAGAGCACACAGTCATTGGATCTTCAAAAGAAAACTGAAATGGTCAGAAGTCACAATATTGAAATATAGAGAGCCTTCTATTTGTGTTTGTTTGTTTAATGAGACTTTGGAAACATGAAGATGTTAAAAACTTTGTCCAAGTTTGCAAAATAATACTCAGGTAGAACCGCATTCTTTGTCCTGGGTATACTCCTAACTTGTGGATGACAATGTTTCATGCCACCATCAATTAACATGCACTCCCTTAAACAAAAATATAAAACACAGCCCTCAGATTTCTCTTAATCATTACTAAGCCACTATTGGAAGTTAACAATCCCAGAAATTCTCTAAGACCAATGATCAATAATAAATCAAAAAAAAAAAGAAGAAAGAAAGAAAGAAAATACTTTACCTATTCTTCCTACTTCACTCTTGATTTCATATATCTCATTCACTACTTTTTATACTTCCACAGCCTTTGTAGGACTGTAAAACTGCATAATACTATAGAAAATGGTATGGCGGGTCCTCGGTTCCTCAACAAAATTAAAAATAGAACTACTATATCATCAAATAATCCCATTTCTGGGTATATATCTAAAGTAACCAAAAGCAGGGTCTCAAAGAGCTATTTGTACAGCTATGTTAAATATCAGCACTATTTATAATAGCCAAAATCCAAATGTCCATTGATAATTTTTTAAAATGTGATGAATACACATACACACACATATGCATGCACATACGCATGAGCACACGCACCCATGCGCGCGCGCGCACACACACACACACACATGCACAAATATTATTTAGGCCAAATCTTGTAGTGCATGCCTGTAATCCCAGCACTCTGAGAAGATAAGGCAGGATGTCTGTGATTTCAAGTCCAGCTTGGGTAATTTAATAATTTAGCAAGACTCTGTCTCAAAAATAAAAAGAGTTGGTGGTATACTGGGTATACTCCTGAACTGAAGGCCCTCAATTCAATCCAGAAAAAGAAAGAGAAGGGAAGGGAGTGGGGAGAAGAGAAAGAGGGGAATGAGAAGGGAAAAAGGAAGAGGAGGGAGAGGAAGAGGAGGGAGAGAAAGAAGAGGTAGATAAGGAGAGAAGAAAAGTAAGAAAATAAAATATTCAACCTTAAAAAAAAAGAAACCTGGTTACAATGTAGATGAACTTTGAGGTCATTATATTAAATGAAATAAATCAGCCTCAAAAAGATACATATTGCATGATTCCACTTATATATCTAAAGTGGTCAGACTCACACAAACAGTAAAATGGTAGCCACCAATGGGTTAGGAGATGAAGAAGAAAATGAAGTTGTTTAATGAGTGTAGAGTTTCAAACTTTCAGGTGAAAAAGTTCTGGAGATCTGTTTCGCAATATACCTAAAACTACTGAACTATACATGTAAAAATGGTAAATTGTATGTGTTTTTTGATCATAATTTTAAGGTCAAATACTATCATATAGTATGTATGCATGCATTGCTTAACTTACCAAAGCAGTAGGGAAATCTTAAGTGCTAGAATGTAGTTCACCATTACTTTTTCTTAAAGATAACCAAAGGTAAGAGTGGCAAACTAATCTCTCAAATAACTGAAGCCAAACAGACTGTAATCCAAACAATGGTTCTAACATCTAACTATGGCCTCGATTTTCTCACTTGCACAAAATGTGGGGTTTAAATGAAAAAAAAAAATGATGCAATCCCTGGCACACAATCCCTCTTCTTTTATCTCTTCAGTGGGTTCATCCTAGTACATACTAAAGTAATTAAGTGATAAGGTAGAAAAGCTATACAGGAAAGGCAGACACACAAGTTAGGAAAGGATTATGTATGCTTATCGGAGTGCAAGCCTACATAGGATGGACAAAGAAAAGCTATGGTAAGTACATAAGAGTTTTCCTTTTACAAGTTCTTTACATGTGTTTCTGGGCAAGTTATGGAAATTTAAAATATTCAAAGCAACATTCTGCTGAGTGAATGACTGAATGAATACTAATAGGAGATGGAGAGAAAAGGATCAAGAACATGAAAACAGAAAACCATATAATTCTGTCTGTGAAGTATATGAAAATATTCTTGACAAAGCACATGATTAGTAACATAATCATTCAAAAAATTTGTATTGTGCCAGAAACAGAATATTTAATTTCTAAGTAGTATAGATACAACAATGAGAAAAAATACAGACATAGTCCTGGCCTTCACACAACTTACATCTTAGAGCAGAAAGAAAAATAGAGAAGCAACATGTATAGTAAGAGAGATACTAAATAAAAATACGCACAAATGTTATAAAAAACATAGTATCCATTTTTACACATATAGAAACCCCTAATCTAACCATTGGAGAAGAGGAAAAGAACATCTAGTCTGAAACAGAAAGAAGAAGGTTGGGGATATAGCTCAGCAGCACAAGTGCCTGCCTGGCAAGCATAAGGTCCTGAGTTCAAGGCCTGCACCAAAAAAAAAAAAAAAAAAAAGGAAGAAGAAAAAAAATCCACTTTTGGGGCCAGGGATTTAACTCAGCGGCATAAGTGCCTGCCTTGCAAGCATGCAGTCATGAGTTGGATACCCAATAACAAAAAAAAAAAAAAAGAAAAGAAAAGAAAGAAAGAAGGTATAACTAAGCTAAGGGTACAAAGGAAGAATATACTAAGACAATGGGATACCATATGAAGACAAGACCTGGCACCTAGAAAACGCAAATAATTTCAATGTAATTAGAGAATAGAGAGGAGAAAGGCGTGGTGACATGTGAGAGCTTTCCTATGAGCAACTGAGTGGCCATGGAAGAACTGTACACACGAAAGAATGGTATCAGCAGAACTACCTAATTCTGGGGGCAGTGTGGTAACAAACTGGAATAGAATGAAGGCAAAGAGACTTTTTAGCAGCCTGCTAAAATAATCCATTTGAGAGATGAAGACAGCCAGAGAAATAAATGCCAAGAGCATGTGCATGCTATTATGGCCACAGGAAATTCACCATACCTGCACTGGATTGCAAGCTCATGTCCTAAAGACCTGTGGTTTTCCCTATTGTGGTAAAAAGAAATTAAATGGGCCAATAAATCATCAGTGTCTGTTACCCAGAAGGTAATGAAATTACACAAAAATCAAAGATCTTAATAAAATGAACCCATAAAAACATTGCCAGAGTTGTGCTTTATAATCACACTTGAAGTCAGGTGTTCTTCCCTAAGACAACACTTTCACTTGAACATTATGTCAATATCTGATAACAATTTTCATCCTTTCCTTCCCCCAAAACAATTTCTCCACTCATTTTAATAGTTTATGAGGCTCTGAAATTCATGTCTGGCTGGGTAAGAGGCAAGTACTGCTTTTCAGCTGAATAAACAAAGAAAGACAATGAGGGTAATGTAGCAAACCAGTCTGCCCACTCAGATATTTTCCAAAGTAGGAGTTCATGCTGGGCTCCTTTGGTTGGTAAGCCCTGGGGGAACAAACATTCCAGATATACAGTTGAACTAATATCAAAGTTATACTTCATCAGCACTACCACTTCTGCTAATTGTTGGATGGGCAGGATTTAAAACTTGGGGGTCATTATGTGGTCGAAGCCCTTGAAAATTAAAGAATAGGAATAAAAAAGGTAGACACCCAAGGGTATTCCATTGACACATTAAAACAAGTATACATTACCTGGAGTCCAGAAAAGCCACAAGTTTTCATCAATGCCTTCTATAGTCAATTTGTGTATGTTTATATGTATGTATATATTAAAATATATGAGGCTACAGTCAAAAATGAAACTGCTCAAAAAATAGTTGAATACTAGTATATGCTGTAAAAGCTTGTTTTTACAAACCAAATATCAGATGTTTGGCTTGGGTGGCACAGTGTTGGGGGCAGCTTCTCTATCCCTTTTTCTCATCCAAAACGAACAGCACATTCCTAACCAGGTCTGCTCAGACACCCGGGATGCTAGTGAATGGTAGTACAGACTCTTCAGTGACCAAGCAACCAATATCCTGGAATTTGAAAAGAACATTTTATAATGAAAAGTTCCCCCATCAATAGACCATTTGCCTAAGTTGTTTTCATAGTTACAAGTGACCTTCTGCTGGAGACCAAATTTCCCTCTGTGTTAGCCTTAAAGTCACTCCTCTGGTTAAAAATTAGGGCAGAAAAGAGGAAAAAGAGAAAAGCATTTTAAATTCAAACACAGTAAAAGAAATTAGTGTTTAAATGTAAAAATGCTCTTACTACAAAAATAACACGAGCTATAGACATTTTAAAATAAACGTAAAAAATGTTTCTTTTTTTATGTTTCTTACACTCATATTTATGGAATTAGCACAGTTCAAATAACAAATTTCAACAAAAGTGGTTTGCAGGTTATATAACCATTGACAACCCATCTCTTTGAGTCACAGTTACCTCACATGTAAAACTAGATAATAATCTGCCACCTCACCCAAACAAGTCAAGGAGTCTTTGCCAGTTTTCACTCTCAGTTGAGCTATATTAGGTATTTCACAATGCCAGAAATGATAACCAAAAAGTCACCAAATTTCATTACTTCTCTCAAAAATTAATCAAGCATGTAGATTTAGCTTTAACAAGGCAAACAAATTGGGTCATGAATGAGACAGGATTGTCCATAGGTGATGGCTGTGTAGAAGAATGACAGGTTCAGTAAAGGTAATTGCTTTACTCTGTTAATCTTAATATGCTCAGAATATGCAAAAAAAAAAAAAAAGCATCTTTATGCTACTCTCACAGACATATTTTCTTAGGTTTGTGATAGCAAGGTGAGTGATCCCCTGAATAAAAAATCATTTGCAAATATAGTCATATAGACAAAAGCTCCTCCCCAAGATAAATTTGAATAAAGTAGGATAGTGAAAGTGCATTTTACCAAAATCTCCTGAATGTTTGGAAAGTACATGTGTTGCTATTTGAATGACGATTTTAACAACTAGCATTTATTGAATTCTTTCCCTGTAATCTCAGTTTTACCAACTTGTCTTATGTCATAGTCACAATTTTGTGAAGTGGGCAGAGGTAAGTGATAAAGCCAGGTTTGGACTCCAAAAAGTCTAACCTTAGCACCTGCACTTTTAACCACCAAGCTCTACATGCTTCAAGGTTCAAAAAATACTATTTTATGTAGTGTTGTAAGAAACTAAGAGAGGAAAACTGATTTAGCTTCATAAATATATATGATATGCATTGCCTTGTCAGGGGAAGTAGTGTAATCCAACACGGCTAGACCCTTAAGGGAGTCAGTACAGAAGATGAGAATACATTACATCTATGGCTGGAGGTGTATCCATTGAAGGTGAGGCCTCAAGATAAAAAGAGAATGACCTAACTGCCTCTCCAAGGGAATAAGAAATATACTATAATTGGTATCACCTGTTTCAATAAAATCTAGAGATCAGTCAGTTACCCAGATGTATGGCCAGGACCTCCTGACACATCTCTTCCATAAAAGGTCCTGTTTCTTTCCATGTAAACTTGCTACGTGACTGCTTCTCCATTGGACCAGCATTACCTAAATGTTAAAAGTACAAGCTATACTTGTAATCTTAACTGGTTGATCATATCTCTGTCCTACCTCATGATTTTGCACCCACCTCATGATTTTGCCCTATGAAACTTCCTCGGGAAAGTGGTAACCCACTCAGGTCCCCCTCCTGTCTCTCTCAGGAGCTGTGTCAATAAAATTTCCTACTCTTAACCTCTGTTGTTCCTTAGAATTCATTTTTTGATTTTGGGGAACACAAACTTGGTGTATTGGACACCTAGCAGCTTACGAGTTACAATATTTCCCTTAAATCATTTGGAGGTCCTATGATATGGTGGAGGAAAAATGAAAAAATTGAAATTAGGTAGATTGATTACTGATTTATGTCTACTTACCACCTACTATTACATGATCTTGACTATGTTAAATACCTCATATCCTCAGTTTTCTCATCCAGACTTTATAGGTTTGAGGTAAAACTGGGAAGCAAAAATGTCTGTGAAGGCATTGAATACCTAAGCATTCTAGAACATTTGTATTTGTGTATGAGTTGGTCCCAATTTATGAATGTTTATGTCATCCACTGTTCTCTCCTCAGTTCTAGCACAGTATCTGACACACAGGAGGCACTATGTTTGTCCAACCTACATCAGATTCATTAAGAGGTTCAGCATCAATTTCTAGCTTTTTTTGTTATCTTTAATTTTCATCATCTACACCTGTGTACTACACCCTCAGCAAAACAGATTTAAATGTTTGCTTAATAAGAGAGGATAGATAACTAATTCATGTCCCCCTATTATTATGCTATCTTAGTATATAAACCTTTAATCCTAAATTTTTGCGGAAAAAGATTTAAAGAGACACTCAGTGGCCTCTAATTATCTTTGCTGGGGATTATTTACACTTTCAGAAGGTCCACTAGAGTTTCCTGACTGATCTTTGCAAAACACAAATCTTACCATGTAACTTCCAGGCTTATACTGTACATTTTCATGGTTTGGATGAAGTTTTTGAATGTGACATGGAAAGCACTTCATGATCTGACATTACCACTCCAGCCTCAAATCTCACCCTTCCGGATTCCACCCTCACATTTCCTCTCCTCTGTCCAGCCACTCATGACTTCAGTTTTCTAAGCAGGCTATCCATGTCTCTTATCTCTGTACTTTTTCACATGTCACTCACTTTTCCTACAGTGTCCCCTTTTCCTCCACCTGGATAAGTTCTCTTGTTCTTCAAATTCAGCTTCCTTTACAATCCTTCCCTAGTGTCCTCCTTCACCCCGTCTAAAGGTCCTCTTTTTGCTCCTGTGGTACCCGGTACATACCACTGGTGAAATCTACCATTCTATAGTCTAATTTCCTATATCCTCTACTGTGTTTTCAGGGACAAAAATCTTGCTATTTGTTTACCTAGCATCTATCTATCTAGTACTAGGGGCACAATGGATAACAAAGATCTGATGAATGAATAAAAGAACCTCATTTTGTTAATAATAATAATAATACTGGAAAAACCAAGTGTAAACTTAATAAAAGCATACCTTTTTTCCTAATATGTAAATAAAAATAAATGCAAGGCTGATGGTGTACTTCAGTGATACAGTGCATGAGGCCATTCAATCCCCGGCACCACAGAAAAATAAGAAAATAAAAATAAGTATAAAGTCAAGTTGAACTACTTTAAGTGAAATATAATTGAAAAATCAATTTGAACATGAAAACAAGTAAATCAGGAAAAAAGAGGATCTGAAATTTTGTTTGGTTAACAAAAAGAAGAAGAAAAAGAAGGAGGAAGAAGAGTAGGAGAAGAAGAAGATTGAGAAGAAGAGGAAGAAGAAAGGAGAAGAAACTATTACAGATTGGCAGATTGTTTAAGCAATAAGGAAATAGTAATTACATTCTAATGTCTGTGGCTTTACTTAATCATTGATTTTGTATATTTCTAAATGAGTACCCCCTTCCATAATATTCTCTACTAAAAAAAGTATACCAAAGAGAGACGCTGAGTTTCTGATAAACTGTTAAAAGGCCTATTGTTAACACATGCTAAAAAAAATAATTCTCTAAAACAGCAAAGTAAGCATTTTTTTTCCTGGAATCTATTTGGTATTTTCCAAAGGTCTTACATGTAAATGTAAAAATGATTAATATATACAAAAATACATTACTAAGTTGGAAAGCTATTGTGATAACCAAATACTATTTCTAACTATGTTCTGTACATCTGAACAACTTCATCTTTTATAACAACTAGAATGGCCCATACTACTTGAGTGTATGTTATTTGCCCTTAATCATCAAGCTGGCTAACATATAAGTTTACTCATCTGACTCATAACAGATATCCATGTCTTCCTACTCTGAAAACCAATCCACTGCAGAGATCAGTTAGGCTAAAAAAAATGAAAGTGAAATTAAAATGGATAGTCAGTATGTGAGAATATGGTTTGTTCTTTCAGAAAAAGTAAATACTATTACAAATCCAAAGAAACAAGAGGAAAACTGAAGAGGATAGTAAAAAAAAATCTATGGTACCAGGAAAAAACAATGACTAGAAATAAAAAAAAAAGAGCAGTTAGAAAGATATAACAGCAAAAGTCTAATTTGTTTCTAGAATGTTATTTTGCCATGATAGAAAGAACTTTAAAAATAAGATCTGGGTTTGATACCAGCTAGGTAGAACTGATCAGCTACATGATTATTGGGCAAACAACTTATCATCTTAGACACAGGTTCCCCACCACTGGTAAAAGGTAGAAATACTACCTATTATCAGAATTGCAAGGGTTAGGTAAGGAAGAACTAAAAGGATCAAAAGTAGAAGAGGCAAACAGGTAGTCAAAATATAAGAATAAAAATAGATAATATTTAGAAAATCAACTTATTCTAGGAATTCTTTATGTTACTTTTTAAACATTATAATAATCCTGTTTGGTACACCTTATTATCAAGCCCAGTTAGTAGATGCAAATATTAAAGCATAGTTCTGGGTCACACAGTAAGTGGTAAAGAATTCAAACCTAGAAGAGTCTTGCTCCAGCAATGGTGGCTGTCATTAACAATAATTATTCTTAAGTTAGCTTGAATAAAAGCCCTCTTTCAGCTTAACTTAATCATGATTTTGTTCATGCCAATACACTAACCTCTAAAAACCACAAGACTCTCATTTACAGTACATTTCTACTATCCCACTGCCTTTATAAAAATTATTTAGCGATTCTAGACTTCCATTTCTTTGTTCCTTCAAAGTGAGAGGCCTGGGTTATAATAGTTTTTAAAAATACAGAAAAGACAGTTTTCTTTTCCCCAAAGAGATATAATCTTAAGATATAGCTGGTTATTAAAAGAGGGTCCAAAAAAGTTTCATGTCAAACAGGTATGGTACTTCAGGCAATTTTAGTGACTACTGATTATGGTGGTAATTTGGGAAAGAAATACAAATTGCTCTTTTGTATGCTTATGGATGTTCCCAGAGATTTAAGGGTATTCTCTTATTTAATAAATAGTTACTGAGGACCTACCACATGCTATGATTAATCCAGGAACTAGACACACACTGGTTAGAGAGAAAGAGGGACAAAGACAAACATCCCTGCATTATGGAACTTACATCCTAGGAGTGGTGGGTTATGCTTCAGTGCAATTCAATCATTTACTGAATATGTTCTACGTGCTGAACCTTATCTTAGGTGGATGTTGGAGAATACAACCATCAGTAAGACATAGCCTATAAGTTATTTAAACATAAAACAGAGACCAGTCAGTTACATAATCATGTAATACCATATAATGAGTCTTTAAAAAGCAAGTAATCAAAAAAAGTTCATAATGTTAGAATATATAAGGTACAATGATAGTATAATGCTGCTCAAACTATTTTTTCAAGGACAAATAAAATCTTGTCAAGTGCCCAACGAAAGGGGCGTGGCAGATATATGTCATTTTTTTTGGCAGGATTGCTGCATATTGTAGTTGCCTACTATCTCAGAATCTTTACTATCTAGGGAAATTCTCCATGTTTCATATTTTCAACCTTGATTCCCTACCACAGAGGTACATAATGTCAAATGTTTGCTTTCTTGGCCTCCCATATAGCCAGAGCAGGGGCAAGTGACTGAGGATTCAACAGTCAGATGCACTCACACTTGCTTGCAATTAGAAATTAATGATTCTGCCAGGAATATAACTCACCAGCACAGCGCCTGCCTGGCAAGCACAAGATCCTGAATTTGATTCCCAGTACAGAAAAAAAAATTAATGATTCAAGGAGTGGGCATAAGGCCCTCCCTCTGTGACTGAGGAAAGAGGGATGTACTATGACAACTGGCAGCAGCAACTGCTGCTGGATAAAGTACCCAGCATGAGCACTACCAGTGGTACAGACGACAGCATCTAAGGTTAGGCAGTGTAGCTGAAGGGATATGATTAGGATTACCTCTAGATCCATGGCCTATTGGGATCCCTTGGAGAGTCTGTGATCTTTTCAATATCCTCTTAATAAACTTCATTTCTGATTAAATCAACAGGCATAAATTTCTGTTACTTAAAATTAAGATCCTTATTTAAATTAAAGAGAAGGGCATTTCAGACATCTGATATAGCATAAGCAAAGCATGGAGAGTTTAGTTAGGTTAGTGATTAAGAGAGGAGGCTAGACAGATTTGAATTTGAATAAAGGTTCTACATTTTACTAGCTATGAAAACTTGCTCTGTATAATTAAACTCTTAAAACCTCGATTCCTGTGTAGTGGAGTGGAGATAATAATATATATTTCTTAATAGATTCTTTTGAGAATTAAATGAGGTCACAGTAGTTCCCTTAAACTTCTTAGTATTTGGAAAAAAGTAAGACCTTCACAGATGATTGCTTCACTACCACAAATGATGATGGCATATGGAGGAAAACATGAGCAATTTGATAGTGATATAGTTTAAAGAACCAGGAGAGGGTTATAGGAAATAAAGATAGAGACAGTTAGAGAAGTCTTACCTTATATTAAGGTTATATTAAAGTATATTACATAAAGTTATATTAAAGTATATTGTTAGAGAAGTTTTAATTTATATTAAAGAAATTGAGCTTTGTGGTCTGGAGTCACTTAACTGTGCTTAATAGAAGAATTATATTGAAATAGAAATATTACACTAAGTTATTAACCAGGAGAATGACAATTAAGTTTTGCATCGTATATGTATTCTCCACAACTGTAGTGTGATTTCACCACTAAATGTGTACACTTGAGGATATAATAATATTGTAATTGGTGAGTACAGAGGTAATAAATACAGAATCACTTAATTCTTTTTAATAAGCATTTCCTCCAAATTTGCAAATCACCCCAGTACAAAATTGTTGCTCCTTCGATCTAAGAGACAAAGAATGAACGACATTCACAAATCTTACACTATTTTATAAAATTAAATACCACATGGTATTTTTCACAACAGATTGTTATGTATCAGCATCTTTTTTTTTCTTATACTATTGTGAATCAAACCCAGAGCCATAACACTGTGCTACATCCACAGTCTTTTATTTTTTAATTTTGAGACAAGGTCTCACTGAGTCACTAAGTCGGCCAGACTGGTCTTAAACTTGCAATCCTTTTACCTCAGCCTCCCAGAATGCTGACATTATAGGTGTATACTATCATGCTCAGCTAATGTATTGGCATCTTCATATAGAGTCCATATTAATTTAAAGATGAAAGATTTCATTTTTTAGTCAAGATCAAATAGTACTATCATTTCACAATATGCAATATTACTTGCCAAATGCTAATAAGCATTTAAGTGTCTCAGCACCAATCCCGTCTAATGCTGAACAATCTCATAGTTACTGTTCAATTCTACTTCATATTTATCACGTCTTCTGTTTACCCTCATCAAATTTTACCATTAACTCTTCTCTTCACCCCCACTCTATAAGCCATATCTGCATTTGTGAAACATCTTTGATGTAGTTTTGATTTTTATAGTAGCTACTGAAAGCAAACTTGGAACCAGTGCTGAGAGGAAAAAATAAAGAGCTTGCTGGAGGCTAGGCAAAGTGACAAAAAAAAAATGTGTTCTGTAGCCAATGAATGCTTTATTTCATTTTCTGCTACTCCCATCTGCTTTGAGAATGTAACACAGTTTAGTCAAAGGGAAAAAAGTGCATAGACTATTGAATCAGAGAGCAAGGTTTGAATTCTTGGCCCAACACTCAAGAACCCTAAGTACTATCATATTCATGGTACAGGGGATGGTACTGAAGCCCAGGGAGATTATGTGCCTTGCACTTGTACCTACAAGTTATGTATTTCATGCTTTTAAAAAATCCACGTACCAAGAGATGGAGGGAGAGAGAGGAAGGAACATAAAAAGAATTAAGATGTGTTATGTACATGTACCAGTCCCCATCATGAGTGTAACCATTATGCATAGGAAACATGTACTAATAAAAATAAAAACCAATTAAAAATACCAACAGGCTAATGATATGGAATTTCTATAGGTCCAATCTTTTTCACTTTACTAGGTCTTCTGTGGCTGGTAGGGCCTGATACCCACAAAAGATCCCAGAAAAGGATATACTTATTAGAACCAGGCAATGACTATTTTAGGTATTTCCTAGAGTCATACATTTGCTTTTATTTTTTTTCTCAATGCTAGAAATTGAACCTATGGTCTGTGTATACTAAGCAAATTTTCTACCACTGAGCTATACCCCCAGCCTCTGCCTTTGTATTTGCTTTTTGAAAACAGTTTCCATGTAGTCCAGTTCTGATTACTACTATTGTACCTGGCAACATGGTACAGGATAATTTTTGTTTGACCTACATCACTTTAAAAGGATATGAGACAGTCTTTGCCTCAAGCATATTGGTTCTGCCCTTCACTTTGGGACTGCCTATTAGAGAAGTTTGACCTTTGACAATGTGCAAGTCTTCCTGATTATCATTGTGTCACTAGACTACAGACCATGTCAAATATGGTAAATTTTTTAATCCAGAATTAATAGGCTAAATTCTCCTTGTTGTTTTCCAAACACTGTTAGTAGGCAATAATAAAAACAATTAATAACAATGATAGCTAACTTTGAGTATTTACTAGGTTCTGATCATTAATCTGTATGCTGATTATTCAGCATTACTAACTTGATTTATGTGCTTTAACTAACTTAATCCCTTCTCAATAACACTATGATTCAAAATTCAGAGAACAGAGATCACTGTACTAGTTTGCTGAACTGGTCAGAGCTACTCTTTAGCAGAGAACCTAGGCCTTTTGGCAATGTGTGAACTAGGCAGATGGGCATTTTAAACTCTCTCACGACAGGACTGAAAATTCCGATTACCTGGCTTGGTTCCCGATTGCTTTAGGCTTTCAGGGGCCACCTGAACCCAAGGAAAATCACACTTGTGTGGTAGCAGACAAAGGAAAAGCAAGTCACTGGTCTGGTTCTACCAAGGAGTACCACATCTAAAATAAAGCATCATATGGAATTTTAGACCACCATTTAAAACACATTTATGTTTTTTTGGCGACATAACAAATAACTTAAAAATGGTAGATTTTTTCTCATGTTGATCTGTCATATATTTGATTTCAGAAGAGTGCTAAATCCAACTTGCACCTATGCTTTCATAACAAATAAATGACCTCACTTATTGCTATGAGAGTTGAAGCAATCTACAGAGCAATAAAATATTAACTCAGTGATAAAAAAATTTTACAGGACAGTTTTATTCTGTTATTATTGGAGGCACCCTATTTGATAATTTCTACTTAGTGAGCAATCAAAGATTGATAATTTAAATTACAGTACCAGCACCAACAGTACTAGTACTTTACTTAAAAGATATTCCATTGAAAAACTTTTAAGATATTCAAAATTATATGATGGAGAAGTTTCAGAGCAATATACCCATACACAATGATCTCAATGGCAGGGAAGGGAATAAAACAAATACTGATATTTTTAAAAATTCTGTAGTTAGTGCTAAAATATTACCTTTCTTTATCTCAGGGTTTATTTTTTATTTTTGCTTTCTACTTCTTTATATTTTCTAAAGTGAATGTATATTACTTTCACTCATGAAAAATTGTGTTAGAATCCATCCCAAAAAGATCTACCAAAAATAACTTAGTTTGTGTGCTTAATATGAGATAAGGATTATTTTTGGTTTCTCAAGGAAGTAAGGGAAGCAAATTAATACTAAAGGATCTCAAACTTTTGGAAAATATCATAACAGTTGATTATACAAGAATGATCACTACAATACTATATAAAATATATCTTATATGAAGAAGCCATATATAAATATATGTATGTTTGTTATTAATCAAAGCTATTTTGTTCACACTATACTATAAACTAGTATAAACCATGTACTCTGGAAAAAGTACCAGAAAACATCCTGAATTCCATAAAAACTTTGTGCTTAAACAAAAGCCCAAATTAATGAATATGTTGTTTCCCAAAAATCTTGGGAGACTGGAAGTAATAGATTTAATTTCACAGCTAGGGAAACTAAGTCACATGACCATTTTAAAAATGTGCTCAATAATTCATAACATGAATGAAAGGATTGGAATTTAGTCCTTCTGACTTCCATTCCACTGATTAGCTGGACCATTCAGCCCTGCCTTTGTGAACAAGTCGAAGCAACAAACTTAAAAATTAAAACCAGTCGAACAGGATTACTTTACAGGCAACACATCAACAATTCTGTATAATAATATCCAACAGCTAAATTGCTTTGTGTGTATTTGGTGCACTAACTATTCATTAACACACACAACATCAACGAATGTTGGGGTTATGTTGCTAATGCTAAGGAACATAAAGTCAAATGAGAAATCTATAGCAGGAAAGCCCAATGCCTTCCTCTAACCCAGCATCAATACACAAATAAAACAAGTATTAAAATACTAAGCATCTCTTTTTCCATTATTCCCAAACTCTGATTTCATCCATACAAATGAAAGAGAAGAACCTAAAAAGTTATTCAGTTCATACAATTTCCTTCAAAGTAGACAAGATCTAAACGTTTCCTAAACTATTTTTTCAAGACAGTTGACCTTTAAAGACCATTTCCAAAATTAAAGGGAACTAAGGAGTATCGTGTTCTCCTTAGAGCTAACAATGACACCACTAACCTTTGCATTTTGATCACATATCACATAAAAATACTAAAATTTTAAAATATTAAAATATTTTAAAATATTAAAATATAATTAAATTATAAGAATTATAAAATATTAAAATATAATTAAAATATAAGATACCTGTCAATATGCTCATTTCTAGGAAATATACAAGACTGAAATAAATGTCCAAAATCTATTATTTGAAGAATCTAATAATTATTAAATAAAAGTTATTTAACATGCCTCATTCAGATTGAAAACATTCCTATCCTAATCATTTTCTTTGTGACTAGGCAAAATACATTCCTCTTTGTAAATGAATAATTTCCTCTTCCCTTGGAGTGAAGTTGTCTCCCTGGCAAGGCATCATATATAACAACTGTTATATTACCAGTATAAAAGCAATCACATCTGATCCAACTGGAAAACATATGCATAGACTAAAACCAACTTTGGAGGGGCTCTGCATCTTTGAGGAAAAAAAAACTGAAGACCTATTGATAAAGTCTGAGAATAATGCCATAAATTCCAGTTTGGCACAATTTAAATAAGATTTATTTCAATAAGTTATTTTAGTTCTAAAATGCATGTTTTAAATTCTCTAGACAAAATAAGATGAGGAAAGAACAAGCTCTCTGGTTTTAGCTTCCACTGAAGGGTTCAGTCAACCTTCCCTAATGGTACATCTTTAGATATGTCATCCTTGTTCTGTGCTTAAGAACTACAAGGCATTGGGAGCACAATCTTTTCTTCACAGTCACAGCTCATGGAGACAAGCAAGTATCTGTGGTGCAAATCAAACTTGCTAAGTCAATGACCAGAAATTATGATTAAGGGGCTCTATATAGTATCATCTGACTTGATCACATATAAATTTTTTAATCTTTTCTTTTACTCACTTATATTTATGATTATAAAATTTAAATTGAATATATTCATTGAAAAGCTTGGAAAACAAAAACACAAAGAAAGGAATTAAAATTATACATAATCCCATTAGTTACTTTAACAAATTCATATGTTGCTACTTAACGTAAGAATTTTAATGCTGCATAATCATTCAGAAATTATTTTTTGGGGGGAGGGAAGGGCTCTAACACTGGACCTTGTGCATGCTAAGCAAGCACTCTACCACTGAACTACATTCTCAGCCCTAAAACTTCTTTATCTTACAGTTCTAGTCTGGGATAATCCCTATTTCACAAATCTTTACTGAAAGAATAAATCCAATATACAAGCCGAACGAGAATAGAGCTGATTAAAGAGTTAGGTGCTATGGGTGTATGAGGTAGAGGTTGAATTTTGGGCAATTCTGTGATTTAGCAAGATCCTGTATCAAATAAAAATTTTAAAAAGGACTGTGGATATAGTGGTCCAGAAATAGACTCATTAGGCTTCTATAGTCCCTATTCTTGCTTTCAAATACATCTTAAAAACCCTAAATTCTAAAATACTACAGTCTAAAAACTACAAATCAGCCTAACTCTCTCTTTTTATCAACAAAACTATTTGCCAAGATTGTGGAACTAGTAAAAAACCCCAGCATTCTACTTTTTACAGACAAGGGTTCAGCTTTTTCATTGCAACTATTCTTTCTACAAAAGTTATGAGATGTTCATTTGCCTACTGTTTTTCCTTTAACTAAGAAAAATATAAGGGACAAAACTATGTAATAAAAATGAGTAACTATTAAAATATACTAGATTTCAAAGAGTTCCATTTGCCCAAAGTAGGTTTTCATACTATTACTATAAGCAAAAGAGAGAAAAGTTCATTTCTAAACTAGGAGGAAAGATCATTATTACATTACTTTCCTTAAAAATATCCTATATTAAAAAATATATCCTATATTCCTGGTGTATTCCTTTTTCATTCATCCATTAATATATAGTAAATATATATTGAGAATCTATTTGGAGATGTGCAGTGAAGATAAAAATAAATCAAATAGAAGTCTGTCCTCAAGCAGTCTTGGGTAAACTACTTCAATTTTCTGAATCTCCATATTTTACATCCATTAGGTATATTTAACCACTGCATTAAGAAATAAAAGATGGGGCTGGGATTTAGCTCAGTGGCTTAAGCGCCTGCCTGGCAAGTGCAAGGTCATGAGTTTGATCCCTGGTACCAAAAAAAAAATAAAAAATAAAAAAATAAAAGATGATGAATATAAAAAAGAAATCCTGATGGGTAATCAGGCATATAATAATAATAATAATAATACTCCTCAGTTGACATCAGCTACATTCCCTGCCAAAATGCTAAATATCACTTTGGAAATACAAGGTAAGAGAATACTAAATCTCTTTGCTAATAACATACTGATTTTGAGGCATACAGTGGAAATGATAATTCCAAACATAATTCTTTTAAGGTAATTCCAAACAGACTGCTATAGTAGGAAAGAAGTAATGTTTTAATCTGAAAAAATCAAATTTACATGAGGTCTCCTAGTCAAATTCTATATTTCACTTTGTTATCTCTATCATAATGGACTTTCAATTACACACAGTGGGCTCTTTCCATAACTGTTAGTCCTATATGGTAAAGAAAATGTATAGGAAATATATACGAAAGAAAATGTAAAGCAAACAATTCTCATTTTTCCATTACTAAAATACATGTAGCTAAACAACAAGATATACACTCAAAAAAAAATTTCAAGGAACAGTTTCAGTAAAAAATATCAAATGTAAAAAACACCAGATGTGGTAGTATGTGCCTATAATCCAGTACTCTAGGAGGGTGAGGCAGGAGGATTGCAAACTCAAGCTCATCATGGGCAATTCTGTGATTTAGCAAGATCCTGTAGCAAATAAAAATTTTAAAAAAAGGACTGTGGATGTAGTGGTCCAGTGCAAAAGTTCTGGGTTTAATTCCCAGAATGGCACCAAAAATTACTAAAATTAAAAACAAAAATCTACATGTTTGGTCAATGTTCACCAATAAAAGTATCAAAAGAAAATAAAAGACAAGCATATTTTCACCAATATAACACATACAAAATATATAATACAATGGAATCTAGAAGTATGAATGGTAAAATCTTGCAGATTTTAAGATCATTTTGTAAGCCACAAATAATGCACAGCACTCTTGTTAATTACTTAAGGTACTCTATTCACTATTAACTTTAATTATATTTCTTTAGTGAAACATTGCCATTCAAGGGCCAGGGATTTAGATTAGTGGCTCAAGTGCTTGCATGGGGGGCACAAAGTTTTGAGTTTGATCCCCAGTACAAAAAAAAAAAACAGAAAAAAAGAAAACCTGCCATTCATTTCTCAGCCAAGTTAACTGATTTTATATTTATAAGCACCCCAAATCCACCTACAAACAAAAAAAGTTAGTATAATTCATAAGTAGGAAAAAAAAGTAACTAGTAATTAAATAGTTGATTTTTTTTAGAGGCAGATAACTTTTGTTATGGCAGTTAATTGTTCCTCAGGAGAAAGGGGGAAAACTGAGCAAGAGATGATCCCAGAAGAAAAAGAAAATATTTTCTCTATTTTTTTCCAAAAGAGATAATTAATACCATGTACTTAATACTGTGTAAATGATGACTTTTTTATCAACTGAGCTTAATAATCTAAGTTAAATATTCAAAACAAATTAATAGAAAAAAATCAAAGTCACAAAGAAAGATAGGTTTTGTTCCAAGTGCAAAGTGTACAGCCTTGTGCATCCCAATAGCAAGGCATCGTCAAGGACTTTTTGTTCATCTAGAAAGACCTTTTAGAAGAATCAGATTTTGAGGAGGTACTGAAGGAGGACAAAGCAGTAAACTGTTAAAAAGAGAGGGTAATTTGGCTCCTTAAAGATGAAAAAAACAGAGAGAAATAAGAATAAGACAGGAGTGAACAAACACTGAGTTTACAATGAAAAAATAGACAACAAGAAAGATTTTTTTTCTATTTTGAAGAAGAAAAATAGAGAAAGACTGCACAATAATCTGTGCAATTGTAACATTAATAAAGACATTCTGACACAAATTTATAACATACTTATATACTCCTAAAAGAACAAAACTTGACTGTGACTCCAAAATACGTGGATCCAGATATTATCTTTTTCATCACAATTTTGAAAGATAGCCCTTGAAAGTTACCAGTGCAGGCAGACAGTAGTTTTTTGTAGTGAAAAGTAGATAAACCAAAATGTTTCCTTAAAAAAAAAAAAAAAAAAAAGACCAACCAATCACAGAAGAGGTACCTACAATATAATGTCAAACTTAGTGATAACGATTATTACACTGCCCTAAAGAAAAACAAAGATCAGGCAAAAGTGTAGAATAAGGCTATTTATAACTAAATAATGTCATTTAACTTTGTTTTTCTGCTAAATAAGATCCTATAATCTCTATTTTCTTCTGATCTATTAAGTGCCCTTAATCTCTCTATCCCTAATTTACCCACCAGTAAAAATGGCACTGTGATACTTTTCCTCCATTCCTTTTATAAGGGTGCCAGAATGTCTGGAAGAAAATGTATACATGTTTAGAAATGCTAAGATGAAAAGTAAAATTAAAGTGGGCACTTTAATTTTATGGGTCTTTGGTAAAATCAAGATAAAAAGACCTGGTCAGATTATTTCAATGTGTAAATTTTCAACTAGCCAGAAGGCTTCCTGGAGACATCATTCGAAATATTTGAAACTAATGTTCTGAGGTTTATGCTGTTCCAGAAACTAATCAGACTAAGGAATTTCTATAGGCACTTAGGTCATGGGGGGACACTGTAAACATGAAGTCTCTAGGCCTACCCCTGAAAAGAATTCAAATTTATCCCTCACACACCAGATTAAAACTCAGTCCAAAGAGTAAGAACTATAAAAGAGCATCACAGTTACAAAACAGAAAAATTGGATGCAAATGAGCACCACACAATGGGATAAATGCCAATGAAGACTGAATTCTCTGAGCCTCAATTTCCTCATCTATAAAATAAGGAAAGAGTCTGAAGTAATACAGCATATGCCTGCCATAACCAAGGCCCTAGATCTGTCCCCAGCACCAAAATGAAAACCTACCAAAATGAGAAATGAGGATAACAGTATTAACTGTTCTGAGGAATTAAATGAGTTAATGTATCAAAGACACTTAGAAAAGTACCTGAAACGTAGTGTTTGCAATTTCTATAGCAATGGTCCACATCACTCAAACCTAACACCAATTATCAGAAGGTT
This sequence comes from Hydrochoerus hydrochaeris, assembly GCA_004027455.1. Classification (NCBI taxonomy): domain Eukaryota; kingdom Metazoa; phylum Chordata; class Mammalia; order Rodentia; family Hydrochaeridae; genus Hydrochoerus; species Hydrochoerus hydrochaeris. The sequence continues at coordinate 23,750 of PVLA01010270.1, forward strand.
CAAAACTAAAAATTTTAGTTAAGTTTTAATTTAGTTTGTAATTCACTTTAACCACCTGCCTTTCCCAGAATGTATCTGGCAGCAAAGCCTGACCTGATCAAATGTAAGGCTACTTGGAATCCCCATTTACCCTACTCTGCAGGCATTTTGCTGCAGGAATCTTATTAAAGTGTTTGATTGGTGGTTGTTGTATCATATTCACTAGAATGTATTATGAACTTCCTAAAACCTGAAAATTTTTCAAATACATTCAGCCCCACAACTTTTAGATAAAATACAGTGAGTCTATATTATCTCTAAAACATGTACAGTTTCTATATCCTTAAGATAAATGGCATCTTATATAACTACAAATAATAAGACCCTGAGCTTAGCAGTAGAAAATGTTAGGATAAGACAGCATTTCCCTGTACATTCAGGAGGGCCTTGGGTTCCCAGAATGTTCTTTTCAAATAGAATACATTTACAGTCTTTTAGTTACATGTCATTGTAAAGTTTTCAAACTCTAAATTCTAGGGTTTGCTTAAAGAAAGTCCATTCTCATAACTTCGACCACAAATAAATAAGGCTCTTTGGAGAGTATGGGTATTCCTTGAATCATGTATATCAAATCGTCACAGAACTTTAGAGCTGAAGGAAACCCTTGAGAACGAGTCTGAACCGTCATCCTTTCCCTTCTGCACTCTTTTATCATCCATAAATTTTCTCTCCCCCATGAGGTAAGAATCACCTGTCCGGGCTTGTCCTTAGGCTCTGCCTATAGAAATATCCCGCAGATAATATGAATAAACTGGGTGTGGCACACTGACAGACTCAGAATTAAAAAAAGGATAATTTGAACCTCACATAATCAATCTTATACATTTGGTAAATGTCTCAGATTATATCTTAGAAACTGATAAGAACATCCAACTCTTAAAGATCCATCTCACACATACTTTTAAAAAAATAAAAAGCCTGCTATCTTATGAACTCAATGAGTCAACAATATAACATGTCTGCCAAAAAAGCTACTGTGATTAGGGACTAACTACATCATCAGAACCGCATCCAGAAAGAATGGGGAAACTGGCCGCTCTGCTATGAGCTAGTTGGAGTGCACATGCAGTATTATGGTCACATCTGCTCCACGTTTTTGGAGAGTCACAGAAAAGATTGAAAAGACACAGAAAGATTGAAAAGGTGCAGAAAGAAGTGACCAAGATAGTGAAGGGGTATAAACTACATCACATAAAGATCAATTGAAGGAGCAAAAGCCTGGGCTTGGAGCATGACCACTGTCTCCAAATCCCTGAAGAACTGCCATGGCACAGAGAAACAGACTTGTTTTACATAGGCCCAAGTGATAGAACCAGACCAGTAAGTGTTAACTACAGGGAGGATACTTCAGCTAAGTCTACCGAAGTCTTTCATAAAATACAGGGCCACATTATGAGATTATGACTCCTAAGATCCAACCCCTGAAGGTCCATATTTTAACAAATTGAACATTTGTCATTACCTCAGTGCCTCGCTGCTGATTATTATTACTCCTTCCTTCACCCTTCCTAAAATGCCCTATCCAGCCAACCAATCAACTGAACATACTGCCAGGTTTGTGGGAGGAAAGTGCCTGCTTGTGGGCAATTAGTTTCAGTTTGTAGATCAAGATCTCTATAAACAAAATGAACCCTAACTGAGAAATAGACAAAAAAAAGTTCTTATTAATGCAAATGGCACCATAAGATCTAACCAATCAAGCAATGTACTATCAATGGCACTCGGTCCTTATAGGAATATTGAAATTTAGAAAAAAAATCAGTATAAATACCTTTCCAAATGCCAGGGAATCCAATTGTGCAAGCCAAGCAAGATCTCTCCAATTCAAACTGACAAGGAGATAGATATGTTTATTATTTGAAGTTGACTACACCTCACACTCAGATAAAAAATCCATACCTAATTATATCACCATAAGACTAAAATTGTCTATCAAAAGGTTCACAACATCAGTTAAACTGCTGAGAACAAGACATAGGCAACCCAGAGTAAGTTTACATAAAAGTACAAACTACAGAACATTGAAAAGAGTGACTGGAGTTGGACATCTTAAAACTTCCATTACCAAAAAATCACAAAAGATATAAACACATTTTAGTCCATGGAAGTTACTTAAAACCTTCAACAAAGTTCAGATGGCAAATATTTATTAATCCAGCTTCACTAGAAATTGATTTAAAACCCAAGAAACTTCAAGATATTGGAGAATACAGTAAATATATGATGAACCTAACATTCTTTCCTGTGCTTTTTTCAAAAAGTGAAACCCAGAAGCAATCTTATAGCCTACAAAATAGAGATCAGTTAAACCAATTATGATACATTCTGACAATGGAGAGGGCTACAACTTACAAAAGAATAAGTAAGGAGGGAGTTTAGCTCAGTGTTAGAGCCTTGCCTAGCATGCATGAGGCCCTGGGTTCAAATCTCCCCCACAGGAGAAGGAAAAAACAAGAGTAGACCTTAATAAAGTACTGGTTCAAAAAAAAATAAATTCTAGGATACATACTTATATGAATATAGCAAATTGCTAAACAATATCTATACAATTATTCCATTTTCACTTTTAAAAAATTATTTTTAAAATACTGTGTATATGTTCATATATGCCCAGAAAAAAAATGAAAAGAGATCTAACAAACTGCTAACAGTAGTAACCTCTAGGGACTAACTGGAACTAGGGGAGTGACTTTCACTTTTTCCTTTGTAGACTTCTATTTCATGTTTTGGTTTTTGGGGGGTTTTCGTGGGTTTGTTTTGTTTTGATTTTTTCCAGTAAAGATTACCCTTGCATTTAAAACATAATAAAAAATAAAACAACAGGCCAGGCATAGTGGCTCACACCTGTAATCCCAGCACTCGGGAGGCTGAGAAAGGAGGATCCTTACGAGTTCGACACCAGCCTGGGCTACAAGGTGAGCTCAAGGCCAGCCTGAACTGCATAGTGAGACCATGTCTCAAAAAGACAAAAAAATAAAATAAAATAACAACAATACAGTTATCTATCAAATACTAACCAAAGCAATCAGTTGCTATTTAGGTGCTGCTACTGTGACTTGAAATTCCAAAAACAAAACAAAACCCTAATCCATACTTTTTCTATTCTATTTTACTACAACAAATTTTAAAAATCACAAGCTCCTACTGGGTTTCCCAAATGCTTTGCCACCTACAAAAAAAAAAAAGCCTGGTCATAAGTTACACTTAGACACATGGTGCTTATTTGCCATCAGGAATTATTCTAAGTATTATGGCTATATTAACTTATTTAATCTTCACACAATTCTATGAAGCAAGCACTTTTATTGCCTTCATTTCATAGTTGAAGAAACTGAGGCCACAGAGGTTAAGTACCTGTTCGAGTTTACATTATCAATAAGGAGCAAAGCTAGAATTCAAATTTAAGAATGGACTCCAGAGTCCAAATTTTCAACCACTGTGCCTCCTGTCTCAAAAATATATCAGTCTCTTTGTACAAAGGCCAAAAGGGGTTATAAGTTAAAAAGAAGAAGAAGAAGGAGAAGAAGGAGAAGGAGAAAAGAAAAGAAAAGAAAAGAAAAGAAAAGAAAAGAAAAAAGAAACAGCTATTTAATACATTCCTTGAAGCTGGAAGAGATGCCTTTTGGGAGTAAATAACATGCAATCCTACTTATGTCATTGCCAAGTTCCACCTCAAGATTTAAGGCTGTATTAAGGCTCATAACCATGTGGGAAAATTCTCTACAAACTCAATTATAGTCCAAAGTCCACACCTGACTTCTTAGTAAACCACTCAGCCTAAGAATTAGGTCAGGGATCCAGCTAAACAAGTACTTTGGACAAATCTCCACCCCAATTTGAAGGAAAAGAGCTCAGAAACTCTTACCTAACATCCTGACAAGGTAGTTTTTCCTTAGTTTCAGGACTATTTCAGATATACAGGGGGAAAGAATAGGAGTCGTGTCTAACTTTGCTTGAAGATTTCGGTCAGCAGGATGAAGGGCCCTATTTTTCTATGTGAACTCATACAGAAATTGGCATTTGTCAGTGTCTTAATGTAGTTTAAGGGGACAAAGATGAGCAAACCTACTTAAATCGTGTATTGGTACAAACATACTGACCTTGCAACTGAGAAAGAAAAAAATGATGCATGACAGGAATTTAACCTAATTTTAAAATGTGCTCAACCTAGATACACCTGTCCCAAATGGCCTACTGAATCTACTTATTTGTGGAGAAAAACATGGATTACAATGCCTTCTTTATTGTTTGGCCTGAAACAGTCTATACTATTTGTAAACAAGATCTCCTCACAATCTTCTATTCCACCTGTCTCACACACACACACACACACACACACACCTGATATTTACACAAACAAGAAGAAAGGAACAAGGAAACCACAGCTTTGGGAGGGATCCTTTATACTCAGCTTTTGACCTACAAATTGATGGAGGTACTGTATTGACTTTCAAACTTCCCCAAATAACCCCAGCCAAGCCCAAAAGTTTGTGCTTACTCTGGGTCTCTGACAAAGGCCAGGAAACCCTGTTTGGAAAGAGAGGCCATGCCTTCCACACAGCAGCCACTAGTTCCCAAGGGAGCACAGGCTGGAGGGGTGGGGGCACAAAAGACTTTCCAGATTTGGCACGGGGTGTGGGGACTGGGAGAAGGGGGGCAGCTGGAGCTTGGGCCTCCCCTTGGAAGGCAAAATGAGGGGAGCCTTTAGAGCAAGAAATGATCAGTTCCAGCCAAATGTCCAATCTTAGCTGCTACCCCGGGGTGGGGTAAGGAAGAGCAGCCGCTGAGAGGGTCATGCAGGGAGGACTGCCCTGGACTCACCTGGGGGAGGAAGAGAAGGGACCTCGGTGACAGGTGGGGTAGGCAGGAGGCTGCTGCTGTTGCTGCTGCTGTTGTTGTTGCTGCTGCCGCTGCTGCTGCTGCTGCTGCTGCTGCTGCTGCTGCTGCTGCTGCTGCTGCTGCTGCTGCTGCTGCTGCTGCTGCTGGGGAGGCCGGGGGTTGAGGTTCTGGGAGCGGTCGGCGCCAGGACAGTGGTCACTACCGGGGTGGTCGGCGCTGGGCCAGTGGTCGTCAAAAGGGTGGTCGGTGCGGGACTGGTGGGCGTGAGATCCGCCTCCGGAGAGGTGGTCGCTCGGAAGGTGGTCAGCGCGGGTCCAGTCGCCGCCCGAAGAGCGGTGGTCTCCGGGGGCCGGGCTGGAGAAGTCACGGCCGGAGGTCGGAGGACGGCAGCGCGCGGGGTTCCGGTCCTCGGGGCCTGGGATGTGGGAAACGTCGCCTCAGGGAAGGGGTGGCTGGGCTCGCCCCGCAGCCCCGGACCGGGCGACGCGTCCACCTGCCCTTCGGCCCCGCCGCCCCCGGTGACAGTCCCCGCCGAGGCTGCCGCGGCGGCGGCGGCGGCGGCGCAGCACAACAGGGCGAGGCCGCCCAGGCTCGGCAGACTCCTCATGGCGCGCTCGGCTTCGCCATTCATTCATTCAGCCAGTCGGTTGGGCCAGTCATCTTCGCTTCCCTGCCATCCGACCGAGGGCCGCCGCCGCCACCGTGCGCACCATCGCCACCTCCCTCTGACAGGCGGCCGGCCCCGCGGGCGGGCCCCAGCGCGAAGGCAGAGACCCAGCCCGGCGCGCACAACCCGCCCTCCTCGATTGACAGCCTCTCCTAACCAATGGAAAGTCACGCTTGCCCACGTGACCTACCCGCTTCCCGGCCTCTTTGTAGCCCCTCGAACCAATCAAAGAACGTTGAACCGAGGGGGCGGTGCGTAAGGCGGGTAGAGGGCGGCACAAACCCCTCTCCGACCGGTCCGGCTCGCCGCGGCCGCGCTTTGTCTGCCAGAAGAGCGAGGCGCGGGCCTCGGGTACCCGAGCACCGCCGAGCAGACAAAGGACGCACCCCGTGTGACAGATGCCGGTCCAAGTTGTCCGCTTTAGTGGGCTGCGAATGCAACCTGGGGCGGGAAATCCTCTCTGTGGAGCGTCCCCGCCCTCCTGAACAATGGGGCGCCGCGCGGCTCAGCACAAGGGCTCTTGAGGGGAGGGGGATTGAGGCTGCAGCCTCGGGATGGGCGAGGGGGCAGCGGCGAGCGAGTCGAGCTTGGCATTCCTTGTGCTGCCCATGACAGCTCGGCCCATTTCAGAGATGAGGAAACTGAGGCCCTGGCTCTGAGAGACGCTCCTGACACAAAACCCGCGTCCTCCCCGGGCACCTGCCGTGGGCCAGGCTAGACGTGAGATCTGGAGAGCCATCAGGAGCAGAAGGTGCAAGCTTGTTGTGTGGGTGGGCAGATTGACATGCACACTTTACGCCAGGTCCAGGGGAGAACAGGATTGCACAGGGCTGGTCCTTAGCTTTTTGTCTCCCTTACTGAGTGGTTTTGTGGTCCCGGCGCCGTTTTCTCACCACTAAATGGAGATGATGGGAAGCATCCCACCCTGCTCACAGAGCTGTTTGTGAGGATTAAATACTATGCGTAAAAGGCTCTATCTGCTGTCTGGCCCACTATTGTAAACTCTCATTAATGCTAACCACCGCTCTGTGCACTGTGTCGGGGCAAGCCTAGGGTTAGCAAACTGCCAGAGACCTCAGCCCTGCTGTGTCCCCAGAGACTCCTGCCTGTTGCAAGGATTGGGGTGGGGCTGATAGCACAGCTTGACCTGGGAAGACCTTAAACCCCGGATAAAGCTGGAGATCAGGCAAGCAGCCTTGCACCATCCGCCTGGGATAGAGCTAGGTCAGGCGCTGCTGTCTCGGCTGAGCGGCTTCCAGGGGCAGTCGGGCAAAGTGAGCTTGTCATCTGACAGGTTTAATCCCAGCTTCATGGCTAGCCCAGTGCTGGCCTCTCTTGTGTGATGCTTGCTTTTGTACCTGGTTTCCCATTAATTATTAGCCTCCAACCAGACCAGCAGAATAAGATTTGCGTGTGAACATGTATATGTTAAGAAAAGCACGTATTAATTTGCCTGCAGGAATAGTGAGTGGGAAGAGATATGTATGTGCTTGTATACCAAAGCACAAACATGTTCATAAGTCTATGTGTGTGAGTATTACATGTATCTGTGTGAGTCTAGGGAGATAGATACTTGGGAGCCAGTATCTACTTTCACGGGTGCCTTAATCTGTGCATGTTTGCTGGTCTGTGTTTTATGTGAGTTTCCCGTGTTTTTGCATTTATGGTTATCTCTGGGTGTGTCTCGATAGGTCTGTCTATGTCTGTAATGGGGTAAACGAGAAGGTTGTGTAAGTGTTCTGGTTTTAAGACCAATATTTAGCAAGCACTAAACAAGGTTCTGTTTTTACCTCTCTTTAGGAAGGGAGTGGACATGACATGCCCATTCCCTGTATTCTCTAGCAGATTCTTCTGAGCTCTGAAGCCCCAACCAAAGTACCACATTCTAAAAGATTTCTCTGGATTTCTGAGTGGGAAGTAATCTTTCTCTTCCCGTTTCCCCACTGTCCTTTGTTCAGTCATTGATTATAGCTTCGATCTATCAATCTACCTCTCCCCCTGTGTCTTCCTCGACTAAGGATAATTTTCAGAAATAAATGGAACAGGATAAATTGAACTGCCCACATTGCTTTTTCGTACAGGCATACATCACCTATCTCTTCCATCAGGCTGTCTCTCAGTGCCCAGCAGGAGCAATACAATGTGAGCCCTGATCCCTGCTGACTAAATTGAAAAGAGATCCTGTGGTGCCCACAGGAAGAACTTGTGTCTCCAGAGTCATACTGAGTCGTGACTCTGCCAACTGTGTGACCTTGGAGGTCCCCTGTCTGAGGCTGTTTCCCCTCTGAGCTGCGGTTTCCTCCTCTATAAAATGGGTCCAATAAATCTTTTCTCACATAATTGAACTGAGGGTGCAAGAGAACGTTTTTACAGAGCCTGACACCCAGACATTGCTCAGACTGTGTAGGCTCACATTTCAGTAATATCATTGCCAACTTTGAGTCTTGTTGGCTGAAGGACCAAAGCAGAAACCTCTGTCTCATAACCTTCCCATCAGGTGACACGCCCTGACACTTGCCCTACTAGATATTTCCAAATGATACCTAAAACTGCTGGGTTGGCCCTGAGCTGTGCTGTATCACAGATTTTCAGGCAATTGTGGAGAAAAGCTGATACAGCTTCTTTGCAAGAAGAATCCCAGCAAAGGCCTGGAAGTCCTTGCTGAGTGATCCAGGCCAGCTCTGTCTCAGGTAAGAATCACCCATAATGGGCTTTTCAGACAAGGACAGTTAACCCAGAATATATATAGAAAATATTGAACTTTTTGAAAGATACCTGGAATGTACTATTGTTGATTCAACATTTAATTCTTAAGCTGACTGCTCTTCTCTCTACGCCACAGATTTACTTTTTTCTTAAGAATGATAGTTTATGTTTAAAATTGAAAATACCTTAACTATCCAACATCAGAGAAAGGATTATTAGATCTATTCAATTTTTTTCTTTTTTCTTTCTTTCGTTCTTTTTTAATCTTTTTGAGACAGGGTCTCACTATGCAGTTCAGACTGGCCTTGGACTCACTTTGTAGCCCAGGCTGGTCTTGAACTTGCAACAATCCTCCTGCCTCAGCCTCCTGAATGCTGAGATTACAGGAGTGCACCACCACACCTGGCCAATCCATTCAATTATGTCATTGTGAGGGTAGTTTATCAAGACCTTATAGCAAATATGAATAAGAGATAACTGAGCTCTTACTATCTCTATTAAATACACATAAATTATTGTGTTTAATCCTTAGAACCCTGCAAGGTAGGTACTATGTTTCTGTCTGTTTGGCTATTATAACAGAGTACTATGGATTGGATGAATTATAAACAACAAAAAGACATTTCTCACAGTTTTGGTAGCTAGGAAATCCAAGATCAAGGTGCCAGCAACTTTAGTGTCTAGTGAGGGTCCTCTTCTTGGTTCAAAGGTAGCTGTCCTGCTCTGTCCTTACCTGGTAGAAGAAGGACACTAATCCCATTCACAGTAGCATCACTCTCACAATCTGATCACTTCCAAAAGGTCTCCAGATACCATCATATGGGGTGGGGGAGAGTTAGGATTTCAACATAGGAATTTTAGAGAGGCACAAACATTTGGTCTATAGGTTAATCTTTAAATTTTATCGATAAGGAAACTGGGGCAGGAGAAATTAAGCAACTTACCCAGGATCACTTTGTATGAGAGCCAAACTGAGATGGAGTGGCTTCATCTACCACCCTTAACTCTAAAGGGAAAATAATCATAAAATTGGGGGGGGGGAACAGATTAAAAATCATAACTGTGATACTCTGTGTATCAAAATGTTGACATGCACTTTTTCTATTGTCCCACAACTGCAGTTAGGGCCGAGTTCTAGAGAGAGCTGTCATCTCACCCATGACAGCTGAAGCCAGTGGGCTTAATGAGAGGCCACAGAACAGCAGCAGTCGGAGAAGGCCTTGTTGGAGTCTATGAGCAGCCTGACCTTTCTCCTGCAGGAAGTGCAAATGCTGCAAAGCATCCAGCCTGACTCCTTTTTATACTCAGCACCAACCCAGTGTCAAACACACAGAAGCAGGTCAAGGATTGCTGGGCTAAAAAGAGTCTAAAGATGTGGCAGGCAGTATTCCAAAAGTTTTGTATTCATGACCTATTTATTTCTCAAAGGTAGAGCTATCACCAGTGCCTGAAAGAAGAGGAAACTGAGCCTCTGAGAGGTTTAGGGATTTGCCTACCACCTGCCTGATTCCAGCACCCAAGCTCTTTTCTGTTAGTCCATTACTGTTGCCACTACACATCGCGCATGTACAAGGCCAGGGCAAACATACTGAAAGAAGGGACAGACACACGCCAAACTCTTCTGCTAGAAAAGAGAAAATTTAGAGTAAGAAAACAGAATAGTGTGATAGATGTGGCACATTGAAATAGCTTCTCCCAGAAACTTTCCCCTTTTTAGTTGCATCGAAACAGCAGTGCCAATGTAGACTCTTCTCCTCCTAAACCTCGTGGAGCCTGGCCTCCTATCAGATGTGGATGGATGCAAGGCAAGGTTTGGCATCTTCTACTGAGAACTCTAGGATTATTGGGAATTTAACTAAGTCTGCCCAGCAAAGAACAATGACAGACAACTCACAGGAAGGGAAATGCAAATGACTACGAAGCATGAAATACATATGCAGCTAAAGTAATCAAAGAATTGCAAATCAAGACAGGGAGTTGGGTTGTTCTACCCTATTGATTTGCATAGAAACAGAATTTTTAAAAACTGGTAATACTAGTCATTGGCCAGGGAGTGTCTCTCACTTTGGCAGGAATAAAATGGTAGATAGGATACAACCTTTCCAAGAAGCCTTAAAATTGCTTATATTCCTCTTTGACTCATAATGTCCACTTTTAAGTATGTAAGGGAGGTAAATAATCAGACATACGTATTTATGTACAAAAATGATCATGTTATATATAATAATGAAAATAATAAAGTCTAAATAGTTAACAATAAAGACTGGGGACTGAAAAGGTAAGCTCATTAGTAAGCACTTGCCTAGCATGTGTAAGGTCCCAGGTTCAGTTCCCAGTACCACAAAAAGAAATAAAAGTGGGGGGAGATTTTCTTAAGTATTTGGGGTTCTCTGACATTTCTGTGTTGAAATATTATACATCTATAAAAAAATTCATAAAGAAAATTTTGGTGATATAAAATGATGAAAATATAATTTACTTGACTAGGCTATAATCCCAATCAGGTAAAATGATAATATAGTATCAAAGATCAAATCAGAACATTAAATTGTTTGTTTCTGAGTGACTGTTGCACTATGAATGTCTTAAATTTTTCTCCTTCATACTTTTCTGCATTTTTCAAATATTTTTACAGTGAGCATATACTACTCTCGAAATTACTAATAACCAACACTAGGATGCATTTGAATGTAGGTATGTGTCTGCCACCACCCTTTGATCTACTCCCTGGTATCTCTTCTTAAAGCAATGAAAGGGAAAAAAGACCCAACCAAGTCAAACCGACATCAATTGCAAAGCACCACCTCCAAATGATGAAGTTGCATGTTGAAATCCTCTTTCAAAGTCCCTGTAATGCTAAAATAAGATCAGAAAAGCATTTGCTGATGTGAGTCATCATTCTCAGAGATCTCTTGAAGGACATCATTCGCAGTAGGCACCCTGTCAAACCCTCATTTGTCATCAATGTTGGCTGCAGAGCAAAGAATTTGAACCATTTTGGGGAGGAATGGGGCCAGAGTTTCACAAATAACTCTTCTTCTGAGGTAGCTGTAATTGCAGTAAAGCAGACAGGATTACTGACAGGTGCACAGAAAACAGCACTGTTCCAGCCATTATCACACTTGAGCATTGTACCAAGCCCAGAAGGAAGCTGGTCGTGATAGTAATAGTACTAATAATAACAGTAGCAACCATGACTAACATTAACTGAGCATCTATTATGTGCCAGGCATCAGCTCCAAGAACTTAGTTTTAATCTTACACTATGAAGTAGAAGGAGTGAATGCTCCCACTCTATAAGCAAGCATATTGTAGCTTGAAGTAGTCAATAAATTTGGCCAAGGTTACTATGCTGATAAATGGAAGAACTTCAGATCTCAGGTCCAGAGTGATTTCCACATCAGCTCACTGCACTGTCTCCATTTTTGTTGTTGTTTCTGTTACTATTGGGAGAGAAAGTAAAATAGCTATAGAGTACTGAGTTGAACCCTGATCATTCTAGCTATGTTACACTGGTTAAGTTACATTAGCTCTGGGTCTCAGTTCCTCCTCTGTGGAATGGAAATCATATTTATCAAACAGGACTCAAGGTCAAACAAAGTGATTTATGTAAAGCACTAAGCAAAATCCTGTCCTGTATTAAACACTCAAAAGACATTGGTACATATCTGATTTTCCTGAACCTGTCTTTCCACATAGTAGGTCAAGGTCAAAAGGGTACAGTGTCTGTGGAATTCCATGCCCAGAAATTCTGGACTCAGGCAAGTCGTACTCTTGCCATCATGCCCTCAGCCCCATGAAAAGCCTTCTTCATCAGAGTGTATGCCTCTCTAAGGGCACTGTCAGGACTAAAAGAGTACTTAGCAAGTGGAGACACTTGAATCCTCTTCCTCTGGAGGTTCCCAGAGAAGTTCTTGAAACTTTAGGACTATAATGTGTTTCACTGGACTAGTATAAGAAAGCCATGTCAATTTCATGATGGCATCTGAGGACTAGATGGTAAGGCAACTCAATTTTAGAGGAGCAGTTATTTCTAAAAAGCTCACAGAAGGAACAAATATGAGAGTGAGAGGGGAACTTAGGCATCAGCTCCTGAAAATAAGTACTTGCACAGATGATAAACTGAGACCCACAAAAAGAAAGGACCTTGACAGCATCTTACATTGCAAATTAACAACAGAGCCAGGGTCAGATCTTAACTCTCTGACTCATGGGTCACTGTCAGACCCAAATAAATCATTGCTTACCTGGAAAGCCACTGAGGGCCAGTGAAGCCCTCGAGTCTACAAGCTGGACACCAGGTGGGCTTCCCCACCCTCTGATTTCTGGTCAAGGGCTCTATGTCACTAGGGTCCCTTTCCAGGAGTCTTGCTCTTAGAATCACAGAAATGGCACCTGCTTCCAGCTTGCTATCCATGACAGAGACAGCACTTAAAATAATGACAATAATCAGGTCCACTTTTGAGAAACAGTGGGGGATTTGGGAATGACAAAAATCCTCCCAGTGAGGCCAATACTGGTGTAAGGGAGCTAGAAACAGCTTTCTTGTCCTGTCAGGCCCAAATTAGAACAGCCTCTGAAAAGGGTCCTGGGAGATCAGGCCTCCTCTCAGAACTGTGGGTCTCATTTCCTTTCTCAAACAATTACTGCATTGTTCTCCTAGGGTTTATTGGGGATGTGCAATGCCTCAAATGCAGTCTGGAATTTGGAATTGGATGTAATCCTTAGGCACATACTGGCAGCTCTACCTCTTTAAGAGGCAGGAATATTGAATCTCTGCCATCCAGTCCCACACTGGGAAATTAGTCTCTGAATCAACCCAACTGGGTTCGCAGCCTGGAGTCTATCTCCTTTCAAGGTGAAATGTTCTATTTGGAAATGTCTGTGATCTTGTGAAGCTAGCTGGACCACTTTTCAGCCTTTTGTAGCAAGAATCAATTTCTCTAAGCTCTGTTTTGTCTGCTCTGTAAAGTGTGCATCTAACACAACATTCTAGAGGAGGATTCATCCATTCATTCATTTAGAAAAAATATATTAAGCACTGATCTGGAGAAACTCTACTGAACAACAGAAGAGAAAGAGAGATCCTGTACTTATGGTTCTTTCAGTATAGCAAATGAAATGATCAATTATAGGTGGGTATAGTAGCTTATTGATTGTATCAACTTGAGACATTTAGAGGTTTAACTAAATCAGCTCAGCAATTCTACCCCCTAGGGTGCAGAAGACCCACCCTAGGTTGATTTATCACCTGGACGGCATAAAAGGGAAGGAGGAAGGATGTATGAGGCCCCATTCCTCAGAGGAGCTCCAGTCTCCACTTTCAACTTGGATGTCGTCTTCTGGCTTCAGCGCAGATTGTTCAGCTTCTGTCTTGGATCCTTCAGCCTTCCGGCATAGATTCTTCAACTTTTTTTGGCAGACCCATTGGCCTGCTGGTGCAGACCTGCATGGGACACTGCAGTGAACCCCAGACCTTGGATTGACTCCTTCAGCCTCTGGTGTGCAGACAGTCTATGCACACTTCCTTATCCGACTCTGTGGCTGACCATCATAAGCCTATCTTGTAATTTCTTTTTTATTTTGTTTTGTTTTGTTGGTACTGGGGATTGAACTCATGACCTTGCACTTGCAAAGCAGGCACTTATGCCACTGAGCTAAATCCCAGCCCCTTGTAATTTCTTACACATTTGTATATCTTGTGTTACATCTGTTTTCTCTAGTAAAACCCTAATACAGTGGGTAAGCAGTGAAGTAATTTATAGATTAAGATGATTGCCAGAAAAGAAATTGAAAGGCTATTTGGACACAGAATAATTGAGTGACATCCCCTTAGACTGGTCATGGAAAGCCTCTCTGGATGTAACAGTTTAGCTAAAATCAGAAGGAGCCAATTCCGCAACAACCAGAACAAACTGCAATTGCAAGATGTGGAGGGGGAAAAGGAGCAGAGAGAAGATGAGAATAAGTGAAGCATCATAAGTGAAGCAGAGAGACTCATGGACTTTGGGGGAAGAGAATAAGAAGTCACCAAGAAGCAAGCCCCACTGTGAATCAGTGCCACGTGTGGGTCCCTGTAGGGACAGCCAGACCCCAGCCTTTTCCCATGAGTCGTCCCATTCATGGACTGTGGGGGAAGAGAACAAGCAGCAAGCCTTCCCTGTGAATAAGTGCCATGTGCAGGCCACTGTGGGGAAAGTCAGATGCCAGGCCCTTCTGGCGCACGCACGGGCTGGGAAACAAGAAGAGACGCTCCACCCCCACCCCTCATAAGCAACCGGCCGATCCAGAGAAACACAGGCTGCAATGATAACCACTGAGGTAAAATACAATTTAATGTTTGTAGTGTTTAGTGTTTCACTGACTTTGCAAGTCTAATACCGGTAGTCTGATCATCCATTCAGAGGATAACAATATGCAGTGTAGCATCTATGGGAGATCTCCTTCTGAGGGTGCTAGCCACTGTTAATTCCCTATTATCTTGTTTTGAAGTCCTATATTATTTTAATTGTTTTGTTGGGTTGGGTTTTATTCTGGTTTGTTTTATTTGATTTTATTATATCTAATGGCATGAGTAGCTATTCCAAGGACAACAAGATATACTATAGTAGCCATTTTGGATTTACTATTATCTTGTTTGGAAGTCCTTTATTGCATTCATAGTATTGTTTTTATTGTTCTATTCTGTTCTGTTTTGTTTGATTTTTACTGTGTCTGAAGGTATGGGCAGCTATTTTGAAAACAACAAGAGGCATTGTAGTAACCATTGTTGATTTCATATTGTTCTGAAGTTCTGTCACTTATACTGGTTTGTGTTTATTGGCTTTATTGTTTTATTTTGCTTGATTTTATTCTCTTTAAAATAAACTTAAAAAATAAGTGAAGCAGAGAATGGTATGTGCTAGATTCTGCAGGGCTGGGTGCCCATGTAAGAAGACTGGATTTTATTCTTAGAGCAATGAGAGATTGAGGCAGAGCTTGAAGCAGGGGGATGAGCATGGATAACAGGGCAGCAAAGACAGAAACCAGTGATCAAGCTGAGCTGTCCAGGTGTGAGAAGATGGTGGCCTGATCTGTTCTAGAGGCAGAATTGAGATATGTTTTTGTTTTCTTTGTTTTTTCCAAGGTATGTTTTAGAGGTGGGATTGTCAAGACTTGCTGTTGAATTGGGTAGTGGGTAAGGGAAAGAAATCAAGAAAGACTCCTTATTGAACTAATAAAACCACCATGGTTGGTAAGGAGTAACAGTCTTCTATCTATAATTTTTATTACCAAGTGTTTGATTTCCAGATAAAATTATAATAGTTAGACTCACTGCCCTTGCTGCATACTAATGTCATTGATCTTCTCTTCTGGATATTCAATAACTAATATTTAGAGACCAGAACTAGAAAGGGAACTGGGATGAGGAAATCCAATATTTTAGTCCTAGTGCTCTAACATCAGCAAGAACACAGGACATGAGGAAAACTTTGTACAAGATCCTACAACTTTGGTGAGTCACCCAACCTTCTGAGCAGAGAGGTTGCTGGACCCCAGATGACAAGAATCAGTGCGTGTATGGTGTACCAAAGGAGGGTCAGCAAGAGGAAATTTTTTCCATAATTTCACAGAAATCAGCATGGTCAAGCAAGGCTGTGACCCATTCTGATGGCTGGACTGATAGAAGAGCTGGGAGGCTCTGCACATGGTTCCAAGGCAATGCCTAAGGGGGTCTAACTGACCTTGATAAATAACAAGAGGCTGATTTTAATTAATTCACATCTCACTTTAGCTTGGTCTTAAACACCCAGCAGAAAAATATAACCAAAAGATGTATAAAAACAAAGCCATAGGGGCTGGGGATTTAGCTCAGTGGCATAAGCGCCTGCCTTGCAAGTGCGTAGTCATGAGTTCAATCCCCAGTACCAATAAAAAAAAAAAGGGCCATTAGTAATAAGCTAGTTATACAAAGCACCAATCACTGACTCCTGACAGTTTCCAGCTGTGCCAGTAGCTGACCACTGTGATGGGTCCTTAAGAAAACTATAGTAGGGGCCAGGGACTTAGCTCAGTGGTATAAGCACCTGCCTGGCAAGCACGAGGTTGTGAGTTTGATCCCCAGAACAACAACAACAAAAAACTACAGTAAAATCTATTAAAGCTCAACAAGAATCTTTAAGTTCTTTAGCTAAAATTTTCCTTCTAAACCAAAAACTCTGTCTTTTCACAGCTAAAACTGGAGAAGGGCTTATAACAAAATAACAGACTTCTAGATAACGGACACTGATGTAGAGGAATTTAAGAGTCAGCAAGTTATAGTTACCATTCAAATCCCTATGGAACAGTTTGTACGCTTGGCTCTTAACCCAACCTTCCTTTCCATTCTAGTGCTCAGGCTTTGATTATACATGCTCTAATTTCTCAAAAAAAAAAAGTGTTTATTCTTGCCAAGAGGAAACAAAACTCCAGGTAGTCATGCAGATGGAGGCAACGACAAACATGCTAAACTCCTTTTACCAGGACTCACCCAATCAACCTTGTAAAGAGTTTTTAACTGCTAAACCACAGCGTGACATCAGAAGGCCATTAGATTAGTTTTCTGCAGAAGACTCCTGACTGAGGTCCCTACACCGACCCTTCTCAGCTCAAAGCAGCTGGGTGAAAACTCTGCCTGTTTTCCCCTAATTGAAGTTAGGGATACTTCTTCAGTGGGGAGAATATTGTCCATAGCTAGGTTATGTAGAAGTGTTGTAGGCAGTTGGGTAGGGCTGGGCTCTGAAGGGGTCAGTGCAGAAGACAACTGTGGCTAGAGACACATTTGCTGAGGGCCAGGCTTCAAGAAGTGGGGAATGACTGCATCTTGTGCTTCCCTTGGGGATGAATGGCAGAGGTTGATGTTCTGGATGGGCCTTGGTCCCCTTGAGGTGGGTTCCCAGGCCTCATTGGCCCATCCCTCCCAGGAGGGTCTTTGTCTGTCCCATGAGCACTTGCTGCATGACTTGCTCCCCAATTTGATCCCCATTTAATCAGTGCTACCTAAGCAACTATACTTGTTATAGTCTTAATGGTTCACCATGTTTTTTTTCCCCCACCTCACACTTACCTTGTGACTTCCCATTGGGTTGGTGTTACCTGGGTGACTGTGCTTGTGGTCTTGGTGTTGGTTGACTATGTTTGTGTTCCACGTTGAACTTGCCTTACCTCATACCTTTGCTCAGTAGTGTACCCTTAAGAGGCAGGGTTGACGTGTGGCCCACTTTCCAGTGGGTCCCTTTCTGTCTCTCTTGGACAGAGGTTTTTCTTTCTTTCAGTGGATTCTCTCTAGTCTAAGGAGAAAGAGAGAGAATGACTCCTTGATTTAGGAATCAATGGAATAATGTGTTTATTCATTCAATAAATACCAAAAACACAAACATCTGCCTGATTATGTACTTGGTTTTGAAGAGAGGAGATAAACCAGAAAATAAGCAAATATAATGCACTTAAATATGTGCAGTAAATGTTAAGCACAGCTAATTCTGCTGGAGAAAGAGGATTCCCTAGGACAGGAAGTTGAACTGAGTCTTGAAGGAGAAACAGGAATAAGGAAAAGGGCTTTATGGTTATGGAACAGAGCTCTGAAATATTAAGGATAGTCTAAGAATAGGAGCTTACATTTTTTTTTTTAGCCCCAACAATTGTTAGGTGCTATCAGAATCACGGTCATTTAGTCCTCACATGAGAATCCTATCCATCCCCACTTTATGGATGAGGCACCTCAGGCAGAGTTCACTTCTGTTACATAATTTTCACGATTCATAGCAGCAGAGCCAGGCTACAATCCTATGTCTTTTCACTCTAACCACCACATTGCCTGTCTGTAGGCAACCTCTGAACATTTAGAGGCTGAAAACAAGTGTACGGAGGTAGGAGTTGATGAGAGGTGAGATAAATAACATGAAAGTATTTTGCAAACTGTAAGTACTGTCCCACTGCTAATAATAGTGGTGAGCAGTATCACTATTATTAAATAACCATCTTTCTACCCTGTGACAGGTGGATTATTGGTTTTGAAAGACAGTGCTTAAGAGGCCTGCCCAGAAATGGTCTACCAGGACAGTATGGGCTGCAGAGAACCTGACCCGCAGTTGGGAAGCAGAGATACGGGCTCCAGTCCTAGTCTGCCCCTAAATTTTACATGGCCTTTGGTGAGTCATTTCCCCAGCCTGCTCTTTACTTTCCAGTCTCTAAAATGGGAGGAAGGAAGAATGAAGATTCCAAAGGCTTTTCCAGCCTTCCCACAGTGAACGACTGCTGCTACTGTTGTTTTGTTTCTCTAGACTGGAATGTCTGCCCACGGCCACTTACTAAAACAAAATGTCATCTTGGGTGGCAGTGGCATCATCTAGAAAGTAAGACCTGTGCTGGATGGGAAACCTGTGGTTCATATGCCCTGAGTTCATATGTTGCCTGTTCACAAATTCCCATCCTTCCTGTCCCAGGATACTGGTTTCAAATCCCTTGAATTCAATCCATTCCCATCTACTCTCATCCTCCAAGAGGTCTTAGTGAAAGCACTCTAGACCTCTTACTCCAAGGATGCAGCCAGAAGATGCTTTGAATTTTTTTCTGAGTCAAAAATTCACAAGTGTTGCTCCAATCTTCATTTTAAGCCATCCATTTTGATTCTGATGTTCCAGAATATGAAGCGTTCATGTTGGATGCAGCACTGGATCTTCCTCTTCATATCTTGGGATCTCCAGAGAGACCAGACTCATGGGCCTGCAGGAGACCCCTTCACATCAAAGCCATGCACACCAAACCCTTCTCACTGACACAGAACTCTGTAAACAGTAAGGTACTTTCATACATTATTAACCCACATATTAGTCCTTCGGCATCTCATTCAATTCCTGAACTAGTTTGGATGGGTAGAGTTGGCAAATACAATGCAAGATGCCCAGTTAAATTTGCATTTCAGATAAGTAATAAATAATTTGTAGTATCAGTATGTTCCAAGTACTGCATGGGACATATTTTTAAAAATTTTTTTTCACTCATTGTTTCAAATTGGAATTCAAATTGAACCAGGGGCCCTATAATTTCATGTGCTAAATCTGGCACCTCTAGACCAGGATCATTAAACTTATTTTGCAGAACCGAAGGTCAAAGTGATAAAATGATGTATCCAAACTCGAGTTCAGGAAATATGTCTGCTATTTCTGTTATGTATTTACTTTTAGTTTTTAAACATGAGAAGTATATCCTCTTAAAGACAGTGTATCCATCCCTTTGCAGTGATCAAAACAATTTACACATCCTGAAAAGCCTATTCATCTGAGAATTAGATGATAGATAGATAGATACAGACCAGATACAGATATAGATATACAGATATAATCTCAGAGCATTAAAAAGTTCATTTTTAATCCCAGTTCCTAAGTTAGACAGTTGGAGTTAACTCAAAGAAGTGGTTTGGAAAATGTTTGCTGAACTATTGGGTGTTTTGAGCCTGTCATTTCTACAGGGAAGAAGAAAAAGAGCAGATTCAGCACAGAGAACGGTCTCAGAATGCAGCATTAGCCTTCCCTGATCTTCCTGCATGGTTATGCCAAAGATGAATAGAGATGAATGTCAGGAAAGCATACTAAAACGTCATGAAATTGGGGCATCATGAAAAGATTCCTAGTCATTACATTCCTTTCCTGCTCCAGGTTTCAATCCACAGCGCAGTCTGCCCAGGGCTACCACATACAAGGAGGTCTTGGCATAAATGCTGCCCAAGGATTCCCTTTACTTTCCTAGAGATGAAAATATTCCCTCTCCTGCCTTCTGGATGAGCAAGCCAATCGGGGACATTGGTTGGACAACCTCCAGAGTGCCTCTGGACTAGATTCAGCTCATGTCTCTCATGGTGGACATATCAGGCTCCAGCCCAATAGATCACATAATTGTGTCATCTGCCCTGCCAGAGCTGTGAATAAACATTCTGAGACACTCTGAGAAGACCTGAGCTGCCGATGACAGAGGTCAGAGGTCTTAGTTCCGTTCCAGGCTGTCAACTAAGAAAGATGAGCTGCTGAAGAACAGAAGCCCAGGCACGAGCCCTTGTCACAGGCCTAGTTTTTTTCCTGTCTGGGGTTTACTAGCTGAATCCTGGTATGTCTGAGTCAGAGGAGAGGGCCTTCTAAAGTGTCCAGCTGTAACCCAAACATTCTGAGTTGTCCCAATTCAAGTTCACTCGGTAACTGGCAGTAGAACCAGGCCTGGAACTCCCATTTCTTTTTGGTGCCGGCCGCATTCCGGATGCAGATGATCAGCTTTCCATTATGCGCAAACAGCAGGTGGGTGGACGTGGTCACTAACCAGTACACTGGACTGTGGGTCACTGAGCTTTAACCCTGGCACATCATTAACAGCTTAATCTAGTCGGTCACCATCTCCTCCGTTGGTGCTCTGCAGTCCACAGAATGTAGATTAGAAATGAACTGAACTCTGCACAGAGCTGAGAACAGTGCTGGAACCTACAGGGGAATCCATCCAAGAATCTCCTGTTTCAGGGGTCTGAAAGCCAGAACCCTGAAATAGGAGATGAAATGGCCCACAGAGACCATCTGGTTTAGTTCCCTCAGCAATACAGAACCACCAGCCTCCATCCTGGGGAATCAGTCGAGAAACCAACAAGCTCCGCGGGCTTGCAGTTTGGTGGCAGGCCACATGGAGGCAGAAGGTGATGAGTGGGCCATGGAGAGACAGACATGACGCACAGGTAGCCCGTGTCGGCAGAAGCGTGACCATTCTGCCTCCTGGCAGCTCCATTTAAAAGTTCCTTTTCCATTGAACTAAGCTCTGTCTCCACGAACTTCTGCCCACTGGATTTGGCTCAACCTCCCGAAAATCAGCAGATGAAGTCTGTGACTTCTACGGATTTGAGTAGGAGGCACCCACATCACATAAGTGAAGCTGCTAAGTTAGGCAGGAACCCCAGTCTGCATTCAGCCCAACCTCTCCCCACCTGACTTTCTCCTCTGCCAAGCTGAGATATATATGTATGTGTGTCTCCCACTTTGGAGAAAATGATAATAAAGCTGAGGGAAGAAGAGACAGAGCATCTCTGCCTGAGATTCTTGGATGGATTCCCCTGTAGATGCCAGCACTGTTCTCAGCTCTGCACAGAGTACAGAAAGTCTCTGATGTGGTTCTTATGGAAGTTACGGAGTTAGGATAGGGAACCTATATACATAAATAAATAATTTTAGGAAAGGACAGCACTAAAAAGAAAACATAAGCTGCTTATGGGATAGAAAATGACTCAGGGTAGCATGGCATTTTCACTGGAATGGCCAAGAAAACCATGTTGGAAAAGGTCTCCCCTGAGCTGATGCCTTCAGGGAAGCAGAGACAGGAAGATCACGGAGAGCAAACAAAACTTGCAAAGCCTCTTTGACAGAGACGAGCTTAGTACGTCTGAGGAAGAAACAAGCCAGAATGAGTAGACTCCAGTAAATAAGGGGAACTAGAAAAGGAGATAGTCTGAGCCACAACTTACTGAGCTGATGAGGTAAAGATTAAATCATGGCGATGCTTCTCCTTCCAGAGCCACAGCAAGGCACAAATCACAGCATCACTGTGATAATAACCGTGAAGGCCTCATGTTTGCACCCATGTGACTGGGTGCGTCCCCAAGACAACTCCACTGGCATCCGTAGCTCAGTTATCAAACCCAACAGGAAAAATCCACCCTGGGTTTCTGTCTGGCCAGCCAACTTTGAGGGTTTGTCTGCAGCTCCCCACCCCCACCCCTGTACAATGTCCTCCTAACTAGAGAAGGATGCCAAGGTTTTAGGAAGAATTTGTGAAACATAGAAAGCTGGATTCCCAGCTTCACCTCCTTCATGGGGCTCCTTGCTTCTGGGGTTTCCATGGGAGCCTTTTACTCCTACCCCATCTGGGCCTGTTTTCAGAGTTTGCTTTGGTAAAACTTTACCCTGGGATCTAAATGGTACTGTGCTCTCTCTTGGGTGTCCTATATATTATCCAGAGTACAGGTCCCTAGCCAAAGGAATGTGTCTAAAATTGTATCATCCCAATCCCGGCCAGCCAGGTGGGGAGTACTTGTGGAGTTGGCAGGCTGATGCAGGGTCCTGGCTGGCCGGCGCAGAGCCATCTGTACCAGGCCACACTGCCTGGTTCAGGCAGAGCATTTCTCCCTGCACACTGCAAGCATTTGACTCTTGGGAATTCATGAGAGGTTCTAGAACCTGCTCCACTCTGGATAAACTTCTACTGCGCAGTTCCTGCAAAGACAGCTGAGGCAGGGGTGGGGTACCTGAATAAACCCAACAGAGGGCTGGGTATCAATGGAAAATGTTCCCATGGAAAAGGAAAGTCAAACGCTTCCAGAAAATGCTGCCTGGCTGCCTGGCTCCCTTGCCTTGACTGTGCCTTGTCATCTCACTGGCACAGTTTCTGTATTTCTTTCCTATTTCAGACCAGAAGTTAATGTCTGCACAATCTCTATCAGTTCGTTTTATCTTTTTTCAGAATAACCTAACCTTAAGTAACAAGAGTTTAAAAAAAATCTATTCCTGTCCTTTGGCTCCTGAGCTTTTTTTTTGGTGATTTGTCCTAGGTAAATATTTTCAAAGATTGTTTTAAAACTTGGTTTTACCAAAAAAAAAAAAAAAGTTGATACTATATATAATAGCATGAAGTGGAAACTACCCAAGTACCAAGTGACCAAATTCTGGCCTCTCCATTTGAAGGAATACTATGACAAACTTAAAAATGACAAAGTTCAGCAAGACACAAAAAAGTATACATGAAAAAATGTCTCCAAAAAATACTGGAAACCACACAAGTCAATCCCTGGAGATCTACACATGATAACTGGCTAAGCTCAAGAAATATTTGAGTGGAGTTTAAGCCAATTCTTTTTGTGGGTGTGTGCTTATGTAATGTAAATGAAATAATACTTGTGAAAATGTTTCCTAACTTTTAAATATTTTTCAATGTAGAACTATTGTTTCTTTCTTCAAATAGTAATAAATATTTTAAATAACTCTTGTCTGATCTCGTGCGAGGTAGTTGGGATGGAAAATGGCTGTGTGCTGTCTGGGATTCAGGAGTGGGGTTCTCATCTTGACCTCATGAGACCTCTACCTTTCCAGGGTTACCCCAGGAACTGGACTCTAGAACAGCACATGCTTATGCTAAAGGGTTAGAGATGCATCCTGGGGTAGGACTCATCTGGGACCAGGAGAAACTACCAATTAGAGCCAAAAACACCTGCCCTTCTAAAAACTATTCTGCTCCTCAGACTAATAATAGGATTCTTAGTATCAAACAACAAAAATCTACTATGGCTAGTTCAATCATAATTACTGTGTTAAGATCATAATCAGTATTGTATGCAAGCACCATGCTAGAACAGATGGTTAGGGCTTTAAATGCGCTAACTCTTTTTATCTGCAACCTTGAAAAGGAGGCAGTTACCCTGTTTAATATTAAGTAATTGAGGTTAAGAAAGGTTGAGAAACTTGCCCTATAGCCACAGATTTAGTAAGGAGGAGAGATGATTTTCAAACCAACAGCTGACAGCCAAACTCGAGGGATGAACCATCCTGTATTACTGTGTGTACAACCAAGATCCTGCAGGAATCAAACTAGCTGGTGATGCGAACTCAAATTCATGGGCCCTAGTGGTCTTGATGTGTCGGTGAAATTTCCAGAGAGGTGGCTACAGTTAGTTGTTAACATTCACACCAGCAGAGCTATGAAGCCAAAGCCATAGCAGTTCAGAAGCAGAAATAGTCTCAGGGCCTTAAGAAATACCTGCAAGTTCTCGAGAAAGCACAAGCTGTCCCCTATCACCTCTCCAGGGGACATAACCAGTCAGGCCCATGAACAAGATATTTGTACTTTCCAGGCTGTGTCCCTGTAAATGGAAAAGTTCACTCTCCCTATACTTTTAGGATTGACCACTTCGGCCCTGAAAGGATTGGCAGTAGTGAAATAAACACCACCACCTGCCTTCTAGAGCTTGCAGAGTGAACAAGTGACCAGCAGCATTTGCCATTCAAAGTGATTGGTGTGGGGGAGGGTGTGGGGTAAGGGAAACAGTAAACTCCAGAGTCAGAGGGACCTGTTTCTTCATGTCCTGGTTGTGTGGGTTCAGTCAAATTTCCCAATCTTTCTAGGTTGTTTTCTCATCTAGAAGAAATGCAAAATAATTACACATGTATTTTTATTGCCTCATTACTGTGAGAATTGAAAGGAACAAGTATAGCAACACTTGGACCTGCTTAGCACATGGTGGGAATTCACTAAATTATAATTGCTAGCATTACTATTTCTGATAGTATTATAAAACAGACATATCTGGGGTTTGACAACTATGTAGGAGTTTGTTGAGTGACTGGTGGGTAGGAAAGGTTTTCTAGTTAGAACCAACCACAAGGACAGCTATGTGAAGGAGAATGAATGTTCAGGCAACATGAGTAGACCAGTCAGGAGCTACAGAAATATTCCTATCAGGTTGTAAGGTCCTAGCCTGAGGCAAGATGACTCACTGAGGTCCTCTTTCTACTACCCTCAAATAAAAGACCATGAATGACTTCTCAGTGCAAATACACAGACCGGTATTCTTGCAGGCTTCGCTTCTGAAGCGAAGCAGCCTCCAAGCTCCGGGCCTGACTGTCCACAGGGAACACAGCTGAGACCTAGGACTCGAACTACTCAAGCCTCTGACTCACCTTCTCTGGAATTAGGCTTGCTCTTGATTCTTATCCTTGCTGCACAACGGTTAACAGGTCACTAATCTCTCTCACCTCTCAGTTTTGTTGTCTGAAAAATGGGAACAATTATACAGGACACAGAAATTAGGGTGCATTAGCAGAGTGTCTGGCCCACAGCAGGTTTCCCTACCCACAGGAGACAGGAGCCACTCTTCTGCCCAAGCTCACTGCACTGTGAGGTCAGGACTGACAGATTCCCAGAGAAGCCCCCTTACTTCCACCACCCGAGGAAAAAAGACTTCCGAGAGAGGAGGGAGTCAGAGGGAGAGGAAAGAAAGGGGGTGAAGAAAGAATTGAGATGTGTTATGTACAGGCATCAACTCCCCATAATAATGAAACTGTTATGTACTGCAAATGTATACTAATAAAAAATAGAAACTGGGAAAAAAAAAAGACTTTTGCAAAAATGGTGTATTACAGAGACTCTGTACGTTGCTTTTCTTCAGTGAACAACAGATCGTGTCAAAGCATAGATCTAGGGGCTAAAAAAAGGAGACAAAACATACATGTTTATTGTTTTTGTTGATATAATCCACATTTTATGCAGATCATCCTTTTAAACTGTGTTCAGTTCTAGTATATTTGCAAGGTTGTGCAACCATCACTACTAATTCCAGAAAAATTTCATCATCTCCAAAAGAAATCCTATACCCATTGGTAATCATTCCCCATCCCTCCATCGTCCTCACCACCAGTAAACACTTATCTCATTTTCTGTCTCTATGGATTTGTCTCTTCTAGACATTCCATGTCCATGGACTCATTATTTGTGGCCTTGTGTGTCTAACTTCCTGCATTTAGCATAATGTTTTCAAGGTTTATCCATGTTGTAGCATGTACCAGAACTTCGGTCCTCTTTATGGCAGAGTACTATTCCATCATACGGATACCAAACTACATTTTATTATTCATCAGCTGACAATGTGGATTTTCTGTCTGTCCATTTGTCTCTCCCTCTTTTCTGGTACTGGGGATTGAAACCAGGACCTCCACAATCAACTGCATTCCCACACTCACTTTTTTTTTTGAGGTGGGGTCTCACTAAATCACTGAGTTGCCCAACTGGGCTCAAACTTTTGTCCTTCCTAACCCAGCCTCTCAGAATACTGGGAAAATAGTTACATACCACCATGCCTGACTATTCCTGTCTTTTGGCTATTGTGAATCATCCTACTTGTTTTCACTGTTACACAATTGTCATCAATTGATACAGCATAGTTTACTTAAGTGCTTGCTACCAAGAGGATACTTCTGCTCTCTTTTTTTGAAAATTAAGAACCGTTACCTAGAAACCATACTCATAAGTGAAATAAATCAGACTTGCATGTGTGAACACCATATTGTCTTGCTAGTGTAAGAAACTGACAGAGTAAATAAAATCCAAACGTTATAATAGATACAGTGAAAGGGAAAGAAACTGCTCAAGGGGAAATTATATTGTTTGATCAATTTTGCATGCCTATATCTGATAACTGGAGCAACTATTTTGAAGATAAAAATATGCAATATAACAACCATTGTTTTGGTTTTTTTTTTCTATCAGTACCCGGGATCGAACTCATGACCGCATCCTTGCAAGGCAGGCGCTTATGCCGCTGAGCTGAATCCCTAGCCCCAACAACCACTGTTAAATGCCAGTCATTTTGGTTTAAAATCCTGTATCACTAATGTTTTTTGTTGTTGTTGTAGTTTTGCTTTTGTTGTTATGGGGGCTTTTTAAAAAAATTCTGCTCCATTCACATCTTTGTCTTATTTTATTCTATTTTATTTTTTGGTACCAGGGACTGAACTTATGACCTTGCACTTGTCAGGCAGGTGCTTATGCCACTGAGCTAAATCCCCAGGCCTTGTGGCAGCTTTTTGTTTGTTTGTTTGCTTCTTGATTTTTCTGGGTTTTTTCTCTTACAAAAAAAAAAAACATGTTACCACAACATCCTTCTAGTCTTCCACAAGAGGTAGTCCAAACTTACCCCATTTCCTGGGGAACAAACAGAACAGAAGCAAAAAAGTTACATTGTTGCAGCAATCTTTACAGGAACACAAATCAGGAACTACTTAGAGTGTTAGCAATAAGGACCTATTCAGATAATTTCTGTTGTTCAATGAAATAATGTACAGTTCCTAAAAATGATAATTATGAAGATAATGTAGGAGCTATGTTCATGATGAAAGAAAACCATAACACATTGCAAAGAGGCATCTCATGCCCATGCTGGCTCCCGTAACAGTAAGAAGGGAGCTGGGAAGCACATCTACACCTGCTGCCCTCGAGGGTCTTGTGTCTTAAGTGTGGAGGTCATTGCATCATCGATGACAATCAGAAGCCAGGAGAGCAGGCTGGAGGTCACTGTCACCCCGCATCGACTGAGGGTGCCAGGAAGGAAGGAGTAAGGAGGACTGTCCTCCCAGGTGCAAAGGGGGTGTGAAGTCACTGGGCTCTAGTGTTTGGAGGTCCCACTCTTTGAGTCCTAGGAGGGATTCACAGCTGGGCTGTGTAACAGTGATGAGAATCATGGGCCCAGGTTGTCTCAATGGCTGTGAATGGTGTGATGAGTGCTAACCTTCCTGTGTGTCATGCTGGAATCTTGCCATTCTTCAGTATCTAGGACAAAGGTTGACTTCTCAGAGCTACCTGACACTGGACTTTCCAGAGGACTGGCTGCAAAGATATTCGACTGCAGCAATTGTGAAAACACATTGAACTGAATCAACAGTGAATCTTTAAAAAAAAAAATGCTTCCTATTGCCATGAACACATATTTTCCCATCAGTGCCTTTAAGCTCACATGATGTAACAAAATCAATGATAACCATGCAGTCTTCAGAATACTAATGAGAGAAATTCAGCTCAGTGGAACATGTTGGTTGACAGCTTAATTTCTTTGTATGTTTATAGTTGTGATTTTTATATAATGATTTTTTGTAGTCTGTATAAATTGTACTAAACTATATTTATTTTAAAACTTATATATATTAACATACGATTTAAATTAAAATCTACATGAAGGAATATAAAATAATATTTCACAGTGTTTGTAAAGGACACAGTGGCTTCAAGGTGCTCTGACACCAGTTTCCATCAGCGTCACAGCTGTGAGACAATCACCAAAATATTCCTAGTGAGAAGAAAGAAGTTCTATGTTGTATTAGTCAGGGTCACAGCTAAACTGTGATAACAAAGATGCTCCAAAATACATTGGCCCAAACGTAATCAAACTTTATTTCTGTCTTCCAAAATCAAACATCTAGGTTAGGTTGGTGAGATGACTATGCTATAAATAGGCACAATTTCCCTGTGGCTTTGCCATCCCGTGAGGGTCATCATTTGCTTAATCAAAGCTGGGTTGCTACGCTTGGGGAAGAAGAACTAGCATCCAAGACAAGGAGCTTAACCCTTTGGAGACAGTTCAGAAAATGTCTACCGTTACCTCTTTTCCTTTCCTTCACGTCCACTCTAAATCACATGGCCATATCCAGCTCTAGAAGGGTTAGGAAAGGGGGCCCCTCCTGGGCAAACGTGCCCATAAAGAGACACAGGAAGGATCTGAGGAAACAAGCAACCATCTGCTACATCAACATAAACAAATCATACTACAGTCTCATCATACAACCACTGACTCTTCTCTGTGGTACCTCTAACTTGAGGTGAACCTACATTACATTTACTTTTAAAGGTGTAAAACTGGTATATATGCAATTTTACATTCTGCCAGAAAGGAAACAGTATGATGCTTTAAAAAATGAATTTTTTTAAAACACAGGACTCAACCGTGGGGAGAAAATGGAGAAACAGCCACTCTCAAACATTACTAATGAGAGTAAAACTTTGAACAATTTTTCTGGAGTGTAACTGGTGATATATTTCAAAAGTTTTACGAACTTAACCTAAGGGGAAGATTTGGAGATGTGAATACTAACTTGTGTAAAAGATTAGTCATCAAAGCCTTGTTTATAATGCTAAAAACTGGAAACAACCTAAATATCCAACAACAGAGAATTAAGTAAATAAAGATCCATCTATCTGTATGCTGGACCATTATGCAGCCACTGGCCCTGTGCTCTTGAAGGGCATAAGTGACTTGAAAACTGATGATATTTTAAGTGAGAAAAGCACATTGAAAAATAGTATGTATGTTTTCATTCTAATTTTTTGGCAAAAATCATCCACACACATAAAAGTACTAGAAGAATTCAGCAGTCATCAGAAGGGCAACAATGGTTCTTCTGGGTGAGCCGTATTACCAGCGATTTTTTTACTTCCTTATTTGTTCCTTCTAATATTTTCCAAATTTCTTGACAAAGACATTTATTACTTTTATCATGGAGTTTATTTAAAGCATTGCATTAGATGTACAGAATTCTACCACATTCGAGCAGGACAGATCTTAGCAACAAATCCCTGGCATTCCAAATGGGGAAAGGGAGGCCCAGAGAGGGTGAGTCACTCACCTGAAATAATACATCTAATTAAAACTGAGATTTGAACTGAGGTAGCCTGTCTTTCAGCCTGTATTCTTATCACCGTGTCACACTAAAAATAACTTCCTTACAAACAACTTGATTCCTGGCAGCTTAGTCAGTATTGAGGTATATACAAAAGAGAGTGTTGGCCAATCCTTAGAGAACTGAAAACAAAATAACTTAAAACACACGCCCTAACTTTCTGGTACAGCCAGTATTGATAAGGAATATTCATTGGGAAAACATTCATGTTGGTAGAGATAGGATATGAGTACTTCTTTCATTCAAAAATATTTGTTGAGAACTTACTACATGCCATGTTTGACACACCAGATCCTTGATACCAATGATGAACACACATAATTCTTGTTCTTATGGTACTTGTAGTATATAAATTCTGCTATACTACACACTTTCACCAGCCTTTGCCTATTGTATGACACCAAATAATATAACCCCCACTTCCTCAGTAGGGTTTAACTTTTTGAGGGGAGATAGAGGTGTTTGACATAAGGTCTTGCTGTGCAGTGTAGGCAGGCCTTGAACTCACTATGTAGCCCAGGCTAATTTCAAACTCATAGTGATTGATCTCTGTCTCAGCCTGCTAAGTGCTGGGATTATAGGTATGTGCCAGCACACCCAGTTAGGGTCTAACTTTAAGCATTGTAATAAAGCACTACTTCTAATCTCACAAAACAAAAAAGATAGGTATAACTAATTCCATTTTATAGATAGGAGAACTGAGAATCAGAGATATTAAGTGGGTGTGCCAAGTTATATAGATAGAAAATAGCAGAGCTTTTTTAAGTCAATATCTCACTGCCCCTAACCTAGGATTCTGTTCCCAATCCTGTAACCTCACTCATCACAGAGCCTAAAACCTAGACTTATTACTGAATTTACTAGAATGGAACCCAGGAATCACCTCGTTTCTCTGAATAACTCCTTCCCTAAGCCAGAAGTTAGGAACCACTGCCTTACCCTGAAACCTAGAATCCTACAGTTCAAGCTCAAGAAAAGAATGTGCCCAGGTCCCAAGGCAGATGTACCAATGCTGTTCCCACTAGGGGACAACATAAGCCAGGGTGTCTATTAAAGCAGAACACAGTTGAAAGGCACAGAATCACTGATAACATTCACTTATATAGTGGACCAAGAGTGAAGGCTAGTTAGGTGCCAGGCACTGGGCTACCTGTGACTTTTCTGTTTACAGACCAGGAAAGCTGCCTTGCAACAATGTGGAGACTAAAAAGTAGGCCTAGCATATTTTGCAGCTTTTCCTATTAGACCATGGCAATTCTTTAATCCACCCCTTGATTCTAGGCTTACTTTGATCAAGAGAACATGCAGCAGTGTCTTCCCAAGGCTGGAGTCTAGCCCTCAGGATCTTGCTGCTTCTATCTTTGCTCTCTTGGAAGATCTGCCATTGAGTGCAGAAGTCTAGGTTGAAAGGCCATATGGAGAGGCCCAATGTCCCACTGGAGGCCCAAGATCAGGACATCTTAGACCATGTACCCCGCCCCCCCAGAACAGCCACCAGAACTATAGCTCCTGGGTGAGCCCAGCCAACCCAAACAACACACTGAACTATGAGAAATAGTAAACAAGTTGTTTTAAGTGCTTAAACTTCAGAGTAGATTATAGCATGATAATGGATAACTGATAGGAGCAGCAATGCACAGTTTTCATTTATTTACACACAGCCTCCTCTGTCCCAAATATTATGTCATCCTAAATTTTGAGGATCTGTACCTATGGAACAAAATAGGAGACCCCAGTCTTTTACAGGAAAAACATACAATAAACAAGTAAACCCCTAGATTGATAATCTCATAAAGATATATGTACCATGGTGATAAGAAAACCAAACATAAAAGTTGTGAAGTTATTGGTATTGGTAA
The DNA here is from genome assembly GCA_004027455.1 of Hydrochoerus hydrochaeris. Lineage (NCBI taxonomy): Eukaryota > Metazoa > Chordata > Mammalia > Rodentia > Hydrochaeridae > Hydrochoerus > Hydrochoerus hydrochaeris. The sequence continues at coordinate 55,120 of PVLA01010270.1, forward strand.
TACATAGAGGTTTCGGACAGAGTGGGCATGGAAATCTCTAGAAAGCCAAAATCTGAGACTATTCCTGAGTACTAACAAAGAGAAACACTGAAGATTTCGGAGGGGTATGTTTCAGGGAAATAGAATAGTAATTATAAAGACCCTGAAGCAGGAAAAGTTTTAATAGATTCAGAATACAGCCTGGAAGCCAGTGGGATTGCAGAAGCTAACATTTTTACTTATTTAGAGTTGCTCATATTTCATTTTTCCCACCATTCAATACAGGGTAATGTCAACTACTTCCAGATCTACTAAATGTTAACTCAAAATGGATACCACTGTAGCCTATTTGTCAATATATGTTTAAAAGTCCCCCCGCCCTTGGATTTTGAATCAGCAAGCTATTTTCCATTTTTCTGCAGTTTTTATTTTCTTTAGTTCTCTTAAATATTGAGAACTTGATTTTCAGATCTAGACCATTTTTTCAAAATATCATATGGGTCTAAATCATAAAGTAAAGAACTGGGCCCCTACTCAGACAGTAAACTAATACTGGTTGCCTCTCCCAACCCCTAAAGTGCATTGTAGAAACATTATTTAAGGGAAATGGAAGGAGATTTAAAAATTCACAACACATAGCACACGAAGCCCCTGGGGAGACAGAGGTGAGTCTGAAGTGGGTGCATGCAGCGCGAGCGTGGGCGGCACAGAGATCAGGGAAAGGGCTAGTGGAGAGACAGCAGGAGGATCCGAGGACAGCACGAGGATCCGGGGACAGCAGGAGGACTGGTTACTGCCTCCGCCAGGTGTCATCGTCTCTGATCAGCATTACCAACCCCTTTTCTTTAGAAACCAGCATTAAGCCAAGGCCTGTGCATCAACCAACCAGAAAGCACAAAGCCCTCTGGGGAGAAAACCGAGTGGACACGGAGATCCCGCCCCAGCGGGACTCGCTCCTCCCCATGATGCTTCTCTTCACACATTTAAAGGTCAATCCCGGACTGGAGGTTGAATCCCACTGTGAAAGGTGGGATTAAACCACAAAGATCAAAAGCAATTCTATGGCCAGTTATGGGGGTTCATGTGTGTAATCCCAACTCCTTCAGAGGGTAAGGTGGGAAAATCACAAGATCAAGGCCAACCTGGGCAACTCAGCAAGACCGTATTTCAAAAACAAACAAAAATGGTTTTAAAAAGCAACTCTGGATCCTGGGTTTTTGCAACTTGGGGATCATCTCCTCTCTCCTTAAATCCAGTGGGAGGTGCACAGACTAGCACCTGGTCCTCAGCGTCCCCCTAAACTCTACTATATAGAGTAACCAATGTCCCAGGGGAACCTGAGCTCACAGACCACACTAATTAGCCTCCTGAGGAGAGCAACACAGCAAAAGGACAATAAACATCTACAGTGTGAGGCAAAACCACTGAAACACCAGCCAAGAACATGCATGATAAATATGCATTCAACTGAACCAATCATGTGAACTGCTTTTCAAAAAAGAGAAAACTAAGCTCAGGAAAATAAGGAATTTAAAAATACAGAGCAAAAACGAGAAATCATTTTTACCTCTTTAATGAAGTATAATGAACAAGTAAAATGCACATGAAAATTTGATGAGTTTTGACATAGTATATCCCTGTGAAACAAACCGTCACTGCAGTCATGATAATGAACACCTGCATCACCTCCAAAGATTCTTCCTGACTTAAATCTGGCTTAAATCATTTCAGGCTGTAGTAACAGTAGTTTAGAAAGGAAGCAACAGAAATACCATTTCTTACAGTTCTGGAGGCTGAGGTCCAAGGTCACATTCTGGGTAAGAGCCAGTTTCTTCAGAGATGTGAAATCACTTTTATGATGGCACAAAGGGTTCTACCCTTGTGCCACAATCACCTTCCACAGCCCATTACCTTGGGGCTTAGGAGTTCAACATGGGACTTGGAGAGAATACAAGCATTCAGATTACGGCACCCCTGCAACCCATCTTTCCCTCCACCTCCACCCCAGATAACCACTGAATAGCTAGGAGTTAATGCATATAGTATATATAAGGGTTTATATATAATATGCAGGGAGATATATATATATATATATATATATATATATATATATATATATATATGGATACATATACATTTTGGTATAAAAGGAATCATAGTTTGCCTTCTTTTTTATCTAGTTTATTTCACTCAGCATAATTTTATGTTCATCCCTGGTACTGTATCTATTGAGAATTTTTCCTTCTTATGGATGAGTAGTATTCTGTTGTGAGAAATACCACAATTTGTTTACCTGTGTATCTGTTAACATACACCTGTAATATTTCCAGTTTGGGGCCTATTGTAAATCAAACAGCTATAAATATCTATGTTAAGTCTTTTTCTGGGTGTGTGTTTCTGTTTCATTTGGATAAAAAAGCTAGGAATGGAATGGCTGGGTCATATGGTAGATGCTTGTTAAAAAAAACTACCATCATTTTTCCAAAGTGGTAGAACCATTCAGAATTCCCAGCAGTTGTGTCTGAGAACTCTGGTTCCTCCAGTCTTGCCAGGACTGAGTTTGATTAGGCTTTTTAATTCTAGAAGTTCTGTTGGATGTGTAGTGCCATCTTGTGGTTTTTATTTGTGTTTCCTTGATGACTAACGATGTTGAGCATCTTTGTGTTCTTAGCCATTCATGTATCACCCTTTGCTGTTGGCAGGAGTAGATGGCTGCAGCTATTCTGCCATAATCTGGTAGCATTTAGTCATATTAAGCATTCTCATACAGGTTCAAAGGGGCCATGTATAAAGTATCAGCCTTCACAGTGTGGTAGCACTAGGTTGGGTGGGTACCTGTGGAGACCACATTGTAGGGCGCCAAAAGGGGTAATTACTAAAAAGATCCATTCTAGAGCCCAAAGAGACTAGGCCTCAGGAGCCCTGAGAAGGTACAGACTCCAGAGACACACTGTCTTCATCTAGCCCTCTGCTTTGCCCCCTCCACTAACACTATAGAGGCAGCCTGGCAAAGCTGGAGGAGCCTGAGGAGACTGCCAAAGAGCCCCAAGCACCCAGAGAAAGAGGGTGAGGACTGAAGCTGTCTCCAAGCTGGGCAACGCAGGCAGCACTGTTTCCCAAGCTCCATCCTCTTCTGAAGGCCCTAGATCTTCCAAGGGGCGCCTTCCCCTCTGATCCAGTCCACACCAACCTAGTAAGCTCACCCAGGTGCTGGAGAAAAATTCCATGGTGCTCAAACCCCAAGGTTGCAGTTACTTTCTTTCATGGGGCAGCAGAAAGATGGACACGAAAAGCTCTGGCTTTAGAGTCTGGCAGACTTGTTTTCCTCTGCTCTGTCACGAACCAGCCCTTGGTGTGAGGCTCAGCCTCAGCTCTTCAACGTTAATGAGGGTACGACATTCAAGGACTTCTCCACGCATCTGGCACATACTGGATGCGCAGTAGAATTCTGTTCTGCCACACTTTGGAGGCCAATGCTGAAAGCCTCTGGCACGGAGGGGCTCCTGCGTGCTATTCAGGGGAATAGCTCTAAGTAGCCTCCCTGTGCCAAATTAAAATCTACCTTCCCATAACTAAAGAGCAAGTATTTGAATATTGTCAAAATAAAATTACAGAAAGCTTGAATGGAAAAATTTCTCTACATTCAGAATAAATGCACTTGGAGCAAAATAATACACTTAAAGCCCAGCAGTTCTGTTCTTTCTCACCCCCAAAAGGGCCACTTGTAAAACATTTAGCTGACTCTTGCGCTCACATATTTAACTCTATATTTCAAAATAATATGCTTTATATTGTTAGCTCTTCCCTAGGTATTTACCTTTTGTTATGCCACATGAGAACTTAGCACTGCTGTATGAACTTTGCTCTTTGTTATTAAGAACAGATCTCTTATGTTGCCCAGTCTGGTTTTAAACTCAGGCACAAGTGACTCTCCTGCCTCAGCCTCCACAGGAGCTGGGATTACAGGCAAGTGTCACCATCCCCAATTCATGATCTATACCTTTAGGATCCTTCAAGGTCTTCTCAATTAGTTACTGCTCATCCCTACACATCTACTTTTAACTTGCAAAAAAATTTGTAGCCTAACATCTACCGATGCCTCCTCTTAACATTAGTTTTATTATTCCTATAATACCTTTTTAGTAAAGTCCAAAAAAAGAAGGAAGATGAAAGCAAGATTAACTTGCCATTTTAACAAGAGATCTCATCAGACAGCCTCTTAGAACAAAAAGATTTTTTTTTCTGGGTACCGGGGATCAAACTCAAGGTGCTTGCCAGGCAGGTGCTTATGCTGCTGATCTAAATCCCCAGCCCCCTAAAAATTTTGTAATTTTTTGTAATTAACCAAATGTGGTGAAAATACCTTTTGTTCCTGCTGAATATATACACATGCAAGCTGGAAAACATTGAAACTAAAAATTGGAATTGGATTACTAATGAAAAACTATCAAAAAAATAGAAAGAAAAAAACCATCTTCATCTTTTAAAAGAGACCAGATATTTAACTGAATATTCCTTTAATACCGGCTTATTAAATAACTCCAGTCTTCTCTTAAGGAAATCCAATGAAATCATCTAATAGGATTTTCAAGTATGAGTTTCCTTCATTGATTAAGTCTATTATCACTTGTTTTTTGTTGGCATTTAAAAGCTCTTGGTTTGAAGTTTTGTAACATTGTTTTTATTGTTTTTCTGTTTAAAATAAAAATGGTTTTTGTTTTTGGTACCGGAGACTGAACTCACGACCTTGTGCTTGCCAGGCAGGCGCTTATGCCATTGAGCTAAATCCCCAGCTAAAAATGTTATAAAGTTTTTTAAAAATAGCTTTATTTGTTTTTTGTTATATTTCTTTTCAGTGGTTACTACAGTAGTTTTGGCACTTGACAAAATCAGAGAAAATTACTTTCTCTGGGCTAGACCTAAATTTTGACTCTTGAAAAGAAAGAGAAAAGGTAGAAATGTTAGCCCTCCAACGACCTAAAGACTAGAGGGTTTTTCTATTTGTACCACCCAGGTCAGAAAGTAAACTTTGCCAGCCACCTCAAAGCATGATTCTGATAATACCTAACCCTTCCCTGTATTATCAGGGACCACTATCCTGACTTGATAGTAATCATTTTTTATTTTCATAATTTTACCACCCAAATATGCATTACTAGGCCCTATAATCTTGTCTGTTTTTCAAAAGTCTTATCGTAAACCTCTTTTAATCTACAGATTCTTCATCCTTTTAACTTTCTGGAAATATAGCTGTTGAAAAACTCAGGCCATTTATGAAGTTTCCCAGAGTCTGGATTTTGCTGATTATGTCCTTTTGTTGCATTTCAACATACTCTGTCCTTGGTATTTCCTGCAAATTGGCAGGTGGATTCAGGAAGTGGTTGATTCACTTTAGTTCTTTTTAAGAGATCACATAGGGCATTTGGCAGGACCACAGGGGATACATTGTGCCTTTAGCTGTCTGTCTGTGACATTAGCAGCTGCAGGTGCTTAATGCCTCTGCGTTTATTCAAAAGCATTGCAAGCTGGTGATATTCTCTTTTATCCTCAATTATAGTTGGAATAATTTTATTAAGCAATGCTTCCCCTTATTTACAATTTGGATGTCAAAAAAAAATTTTTTTCCGTGAAGTTTGGTAAGTTTAATAGAATGCTTTGCTGTTGGTTCTGCTGGATCTATATCCTTATGCTACACTTTTGATACATAGTTTCCACCTTAAGAAAAGTTTTCTTTTTAAACTTTCAATCTGTTCCTACCTCATTTTAGCTTTCTCCTTTAGGGGCTCCTATTAACTGTATGTTTGATTTCCCTGCCTTCAATATGTGTTGTTTCCCTCCAGACTTATTTATTTCTTGACTTTCTTCTGATTTAAACATATTTTTCTTTTTCACCATCATTTATCTCTTAAGGCTTTATCTCTTATAGTCAGTTCTTACATTCTTTCTAGGTTGGTCATTTAAAAAATCCTTTCCAATTTTTCATAAATTCACTTTATTTTGAGTTGTTCTAATTCTGATTTACAGTTTTTCATGTCTTAATTACCTTCTTAATGGATATTAGTGTTTTTAAATAAGTTATATTTTGGATCTGTTTTATGACCCTTATATGCTTTCACTGTAGGATGTTATTCTGCTTTCTCTTAGCTCATATTTTGTTTCAGTAACCTTGGAGTTTGGCTCTGATATTTTTCTGTTTATTTTTATGTGAAATTAGTTTTCTTGGCTTTTTGGGATCAAGCTATAGCCAGGCAAGCTTTTGACCCTCAGGGACCCTCTCTCCTGTTGCTTTTTCATAGTTAAAAAATATGGCAGCTTGTTCTCCGGGATTTCCTGCCTCTCCCCTTAGCCCTTCTTGGATCTGGGCCATCTCTTTCTCTCCTCTTTTGTCCCTGTCCTGCTTAGTTTTTATTTTAGTCCCAGTAATTCCCACCAAGTGTGTTACCCTAGCCTAGGAGAGAACAGCTTAATTTCAAGAGTTCATAAAGGCCTCACTGAACCCTTAGCCTAGAGCTTCACACCCATCCACCCATCCGCTGGTAAGAAAGAGAGGACCTCTTCCAGCTTCAGGTGATGCTTTCAGATTGGCCACCCAACTCCAGTGACCACCTGGTGTCTTATTCTGGGTTCTCCTGTCATCAGGTCCCATTATATACTATTCCTGTTCCTGCCTCCTGCTTTGGAGCAACAGGCAGTTTGTTCCATCCACTTGTATTATGGAGTCATGGGGTTATCTAGTCTCCTAGTTTCACTGGGTTTTTCGTTTTGCTATGTAGTTTTTTTTTTTTTTTAACACGGGAATTCAGAAATGGAAAAACTATGCTGTACCACCATCACCTTCCTCCTTTTATGTGGAATTTTAATTGCTATTTTTTTCTTCAAATGATTTTTCTTTTGTGGTCTTCAAATTCTGGTGGTATCTTACATGACTCTCTACGACTACTTATTAAGATCTCCCTATAAACGATACAGTTTCACCAGCCATAGAGCTAAGTGTGTTAGCAACCCAGAGACAGCTGACACAAACGGGCAATTAAGGTATATGGAATTCTAATTAGCTTAGAAGCCTTGAGGAAGTGAAACCTTGGTCTTCACCCTCAGCAGGACTTCTCCCTTCCTTGTGCTGCTTTGTTTTTTGTTTTTGTTTTTTAATTTTTATTTAAAAAGAGGGGGAAAATAAAGCAAAACAGAAAAAAAAGTGTAGAAACAATACAGAATTTTAAAAAATGAACGGTAAGAAATCACTAGTTGATACATTAAATACTGTCTTCCTGGATGTAGTTGTTCAGGTTACAAAATCAAAGCATACAAAGTAGACTCAAACAGTGAGGCTGCAAACAGCTCCGTTCTCTGATCCAACAAAACCTTAGCAACATAATTATCATTCTTACACCCTTAAATATACATGCAGTTATATCCTTTAGAGCACCTGCTTTTCCTCCTTTTGCTTTTTAAGTCCATTATCTGTTTAGTTATATCATGTTTCAGGTTGCTCAGTACCTTGCTGATCTGTTTTGTTGTTATATACTTTTTAAAAATTTTTTTGAGATTGCAAGATGGCCGACTGAATGGTGGCATGATAAGAGAGCCTCTCTGTGGAAAAAAAAAAATAAAAACAACTCAGACGCTGGAATCTGGCAACATGGAGAAAGCCAGACAAAAGGAGAGGAATTCTCACGACCCAGGAAGAAACTGAGGAAAAAGAAAAAGGAAAAAAAAAAAGAAAGAAGAAAAAGAAGCATGGACAGGGGGCTGGAGCTGGGCAAGCCCGGATCGCTGTACTGGGCGCGTCTTAGAGTCAGGTGACTCAGGATCGAGCTGAGCTCGTGGCCCTGCCAAGAGCGGGGGTTGGTGAGCTCCAGACCCTCGGCTGGGGGAGGCCCTGAGACAGGGAGTGGAAACAGCCAGTCGAGCTGCGTGAACTTTGGTGAGTGATGGGAACTGTATTCCCCAAACCGGGAGGACTGGCTGGGCTACATTTTGGAGTTGGGCAGGGCCAGCTTGAATCAAAACCCGAGGCAGCATCCCCCGATGACTCCTAGTCCAAAGCAGATTGGTGGGATCTGCTCGGGCAGGGCCACACCCCTGGTTGAAACCCAATAGCCAGGGACAAGGCTTTTCTGGGCCAGTGGCATCCCCAGGGAACACACAAACTTAATGAAGCATAAACTGGTTGACTGGCATAGGGGGAGGAGCCAGCTCTCAGCGTGCAACTCACAGATCCGCAGTGGACTGGGGGGCGGTACTTCCCTAGCAAGTGTGCTGCAGAAAAACCGTAAGCAAAACAAAAGGCCCAGAGACCTCCACCACCCACCTGTCTGAAGGGGGCCAGAAACATGACAAGAGAGAAAGAGCAAAAGGTCCTCAACTGTGGAACCAGGGAAAGTGAGTCCAACAGAGGTAAATGCAGAGGAGGTTGAGAGCAGCAAACCTGTAATGTCAGAGACAGCCTCATCGGAAATAAAGAAATACATCCGTGATGTCATCGTCAAATTTAAGTCTGAAATTCTAACTCAGGTGAAGCAAGATATAAGAAGATTAATAAAAGAAGTCCTGGGTAATCCTCAAGTAGGCACAAATGAAAGAATAGAGGAACCCACAGAAAGGAGAGAAGCCTTTGATGAAGAATATAAACAAAATCTAGAATATATGAAACAGATCCAAAGAGAATATCAGGAGATTAAAAACTCCATTGAAACATGGCAAAACCTTTTAACAGAAACTAAAGACAAACTTTCAAAACTTGAAGATAGATTTGCAAAGTATGATTGTGAAAGGAAGGACTTCTTAAAAATAACAAGGAACCAGGAAGCAATGATACAAAGGCTAGAAGATGACAAGAGGATTTATAACCTAAGAATAAAATATGTGAATGAAGATGCAGCAACAAATATAAATGAAATAAAAAGTCTATTCACAGAAATAATTAAGGAAAACTTCCCAAACCTAGGTAACGGAAGTGAAGTTCAGATAAATGAGGCATATAGAACTCCAGCCAGCTGCAACCCAAACAGATCTACACCCAGACATATAATAATCAGGATCCCAGAAATCCATCACAAGAACAGAATATTAAAAGCGGTCAGAGAAAAGAAACAGATTACCTATAAAGGAAAACTCATCAAAATCACAGCAGATTTCTCAGTGCAAACCATCAAATCAAGAAGAGCTTGGAGTGAAATATTCCAAGCCCTGAAAGAAAATAACCTCCAACCCAGAAGGATGTACCCTGCAAAACTGTCTCTCAAAATTAATGGAGAGACAAGATATTTCCATGACAAAGAGGAACTGGGGGAGTTTGTGACCACCAATCCAACCCTGCAAAGAATAATGAAGAACATTCTAGAAAGAGAAGAAAATCACCAGGGTTCCAGGAATAATGGCAGAAAGGCCTCAAAGAAAGGGGCAGACAGTGGAATGAAGGAGAAAAGTAAACAAATAACAACAGAAAAATAGCATGGCAGAGATAAGACAGAGAAGATTGGTTATATCACTGTTTTATCTTGACTGATTTTATTTGAATCTGGTATGCTTGAGAGTGTCAAGTCTGAGAGTAGGGGCGACTACTCTGAAGATGACAGGATTCAATAGGATACCCATTCTGATTTGATAACTGCCTTTGAAGTTCTATAATGTCTCCAATCTTTAGATTTTATTAATAGTATAAAGTAATGCTAAGTTTATATTATACTTGACAATATAGACAATTTTATTCAAAATAGCAAGAGACATCATAGTGACTACCATAGATCACCTAGTGTTGTTTTTGTATGTTCTTTTCATTTCGTGTTTCTCTAGGAATTTGTATTGCTGACTTGTTTTGTTTCTCCCTCTAATACACAAAGGCTAGGTATATGTGTAGAGACTTATACATGTGTAGAACTTCTAAGTAGTTTATGAGAATGGATTATAGTTATTGTAAAGAAAAAAAGGAAAAGAGAGTATTCTAGAGGATATAACTGCATGTATGTTTGAGTGTGTGGAATTAATAACCATGTTGCTAAAGTTTTAGTTGGATGGATGAGCAAAACTGACTGCAGTCTCACTGTTTGGATGTCCACTTTGTGGACTTTACTTTTGTAACTTGAACAACTGCATCTAAGAGGAAAATATGTAATTATCAACTAGTGATTTTTTACTGGTTACTAT
>PVLA01010271.1:0-65178 GCA_004027455.1 Hydrochoerus hydrochaeris
AATCAATCAGAAAAGTTAAAATAATCTGCAGACCATGGCTTGAATGGGTCTCTGCATTTTAAAGGGAAAGAGTCAAGTTCCTTATTGTGTAGGGGTTACTATTATTTTTATCTCACAAGATGAGAAATAGTGGTAGTGTTAACCACATACATATATTTTAAAAACAAATTGATTTAACTGACGTGGGAGATAACAGGGTACTCGGCTCAATGAGACTTATGAAGAGTAGCAGTATCATGAAAGCTCTGTGGGGAAGCATCCTTTATGAAATCACTTTGGGAATGCTGCGCATGGTATGGAGCCGTGATACCTTTTAGGCACACATTCTCTGATGGCACACACTAAAAGAAATTAATTTTTTTGAAGCTGTATTTCTTGGAATTACTCTTTGTGTTGCTGTTTTCCCTTATAACATCTACTAGCAATCCATAGGTAAGTTGTGCTCTTAGGCATGTGAAAAGCAAATTTTAAAGACTGCAAATGCAATGAGAGTAAGGGGTAGCACTGGACAGTTTATTATTGTGTATATTGTCTTTAGTCTTTTTAACATGTATAAGCAAACCTTACAGTTAGGAGTATACATGTGTTAGATGAAATGAATAATGGTAGCCACTGTAATAACTCCCATGTCTAGTGGCCTAACACAATAAATATTTCTTTCTCTCATCCTAGTCCAGTAAGGGGTGGATGCAGACAGCAGCTCTGCCCAGGTTGTTTTTCTTCACTGGTTCTTCTCTTTCAGTGTTTAGACTCTGAGGTTGTAAATTCTCCCTAGCATTGCTTACGCTTGGCCTGCCGAGGGTCATATGGGACCCATGCCTGAAGGCATTTCCTGTGACCTCCACCCACGCTCCTTAGCTGGGACTCAGAGACATGGCACCATGCAACTCAGGGGAGACTGAGAAATGCCATCTTCCTGGGAACCCAGAAGGAGAGTGAAAGTAATTGATGAAGATTATACAGGGAGTTTTCTCTACCATGTGAGATATTAGGTCAGACCATTCTGAATGTAGATCCCAGTGACACCATTGAAATATGCACTAATTGAATGGCTTCTTTTCTCTACACTTTTTCAACTCAGTCTCTCCTTCCTGATCTGTAAAACAAAGTTTTCAAATCAAAAGGGCAAGAAACCCTGCCATATGTAATTAGGAGTTAGATTAGATAAAATTACTTAAATGATATCACCTGATACATGGTGCGTTTTCACTGGAGGTACAAATAAACAGAATGCCATACAGATCATGGCACTAATATGTTTTTAATGTGCATTCTACTTTGCATGTTTACTTCTGGACGAAATAAACAATATAAAAATGCAAAGCTGTTTTGCTCTGATAATTTTTGACTAATAAATGAGAAAAAAGCAAAAAGAAAAGAAATGGATTTTATGTGCATGAATGTCTAAAGAGGATAATAGCTTCTCTTGCGAGCAAGAATATTGATGTAACCTACACAGTTTTGCCTTTCTACTGATCAGTTTGCCAGACTGCTCTTGACTTCATGGACTCAGGCAGTCCTCTTGCCTCAGTCTTCCTAGAAGCTGGGAGTAGAGGCACTTCCTACTGTGCCCAATTACATTAATGCTTTTGGAGGGTTTTGTAATTGTTTTGAATGTGCTTCACTCTGTATGTTCATGTACATGTGATTTCACTTTGTTTCATTCCTGCACCCTGATGTAAAGTGGCAAGAATAGCTCTCCCCAGTATTACCTCAAGGGCATTTGGGGTATAAGGAATGATGGGTTTCAGAAAAACTAAATGATTTTTCCAATTGGAACTGAACGGAATGCAACTTCCAGTCCTATAAGTTGCTTCTCACAGTACTCTACATCTAATGCAATCTGTGCCTTTTCCTGGATCTGTATCAACCGCAGGTAACTGAATGTCTGCAGGATGATCTGCTCAGAGCTCTTCCGTGCCATTCTCCACACCAAGAAGCTCTATTGATTTTTCTTCTGCTCCCAGAATGTCCTGTAATGCATAATTTTAAGAACTGGAAGAACCTGGTGATTCCCTTTGCACAGGCGGTTTGTAACTTGAGTGACAAATCTTCAGGAGTCCTGAGTAAGTTTTATCCCACCTTTTGTGTACACTCAACATAGAGTCACTGTCTCAAGTGCAAGTTACAGCAAATTTTGGACAAGTTTTCAAAATGCACACATTTAAGTACAGGGTATATGAATTATTACAAAAATTTCACTAAATCAATTTGACTTTATTATAACCATTACTCTTATCATACAAATTGAGTTTAGTTCTTAGACTTGGATCTTTAATAAAGGAAGAATATCCAGCCAACATAAATTCATGCTTTAGAACTTTTTCCTCATTATTGTTTTGAAAGCTTTTTCCTCATTATTGTTTTTACCAAAGGGAGATGAAAAACAAATATTAAATGTTGTTGTTGTTGTTGTCTATTATACTCAGTATTACAGAATATCATTTTATAATTTTAATGTCAGGGATCTAACAGTTCAATGTACAAAGGAGATATTCAGCAAAATATGAGCCATTCAATTTTCCTCCTAAAAGGTAGTTACAGATTCTAGTTTTTTTGTATGTAACTTTCAGAAGACATTCTAAGCATATAAACATATACAAAATATTCTTTTTTCATGTTTTTGTTTTCATTTTTTAAGGTAACAGTCTTGCTGTTGTGTCCCTTGAACATGCTATCCTGCAGCTTCACCCTCCTAAGTGTTAGAATAATAGTCATGCACTACCACAGCTGGCTATCTTGATTCTCATAACAGCAGAAAACCATTCACATTCTTCCTTTGCAACTTCTTCCTACTTAACGGTTTATCATGGAGATATTTCCATTGCCCAACCTGTAGAATTGTCTTCATCCCTTTACTGGCTCCATCAGTCAGTTGTCATTACTATAACAAAATACCTGAGTCAGGCTTCTTATGAAGCAAGTTTATTTAAATCACAGTGTTGGAGGCTCATGATCATGGGGCTGGCACCAACTCAGCGCTGGTGAGGGTCATCTTGGCTGTGTTACTCCATGGCAGTGGTAATGGCAGGAGCACATATGGGAACAGATGATCACATCTTGTTACAGGAAATGAGAACACTGCATGGGGCCAGGTTTGGGCTTTTTAAACAGTTTTCTCCCAGGAACTACCATATTCCCATATCAGGGTAGGTCCCCAGGTGACCTTCCACCAGGCCTCACCTCATGAAATCCATGACCTTAGCATTGCTACAATGGGGCCTACCTTCAAACACAGGCTTTCTTAGGGAGTGAACCAAATCCAAACCATAGCACTGTCTAAAGAGGATTTCTGTGCGAGATGTACTGTGGGTAGTTGCATGTACTCTCTTGCAGCTGTCATGGTGCTAACATGCCTTTCTTTGTATATGTATAAATTTGCACATGCAGGACAGTTTCCAAAAATTATAGCATCTAATTGTGCACTTCTGAGAAATTTTGCTAAGTGACCTTCCTTGAAGGTTCAGCCACAGTGTCATCCAAGCTTCAGTGGCCACCATTTACATTGTCCTTTCTATGAAGTGCAGCCCTAAATGAGGCAGCAGGGCAACTCTGACAACTGTCCTACCCATTTAAACTTCATTGGCAAATGTCAGCTTCCATTCTTCTTAAGGGTGTCATCACCTTTGATCATCACCATTCTGGAAAAAAAGCTTCATTGAAATTTGAATTTTTCTTATAAATGAGGATATGTGCTATCTTTAAATCTCAGTTCCTTTTTTAAAAAATCATATTCCATGAACTACTAGTTGCTCCCCTTGTCATATTCACATTGGCTACTTATAAATAAACTTTTAAACTGTTGAAGCAATCATTCATTGATACTAGAGATTGAAAGTATTTTTTTTTCTTTAGACTATTTTTAAATTTTGCTTTGTGGTATTTTGTCATAAATCATTATTTGCAAACATTTTCATGTATCTGCTATTGTAATATTTTCTTTTATTCTTTCTAGTTTTGGGGGCCATACTTCAAAAAGCCTACTGCAGTCTGAAATTTTTTTACAAATTCCTGTGATCCTACTATAATTTTATTTTTTAAAATATGTTTGTATTTTTAAGTGGTCCATAGTAATTACACCATATTTATCACTCCAGTGTGACATTCCAATACATGTATAGTGTTATTAGATCAGAGTAGTTGACATATTTATTATCTTAGTCATTTATCATTTCTTTGTATTGCAAATATGCCAAGTCCTCTCTACTAGCTGTGAAATACTTAATTAATCATTGTTAGCCATAGCTCTTCTGCCATGCTTCACATTAGAAGTTATTCTTCCTATGCAGCTGCAGCTCTTCACCACTCAGCAATCCTCTCTCCAGCCTGCCTCCGCCCCCGCCTCCAGGCTCTGGTAACCACTTCTCTGAGATCATCTTTTAGCTTCCTCATGGGAGTGAGAACATGCCATGTGTGTCTTTCTGTGCCTGTCTTACTTCACTTAACTTGCTGCCCTCCAGTTCCACCTGTGTTGCTGCACAAGACAGAATTTCGTTCTTCCCCACTATAATTTTGATTAGTTCATTTTTGTATTTAAATCTTTGGTCCATATGGAATTTATGGAGGTTAAATGTTACTTTTTCTATGTCTGTTCCAATTGTTCTTATGCATTTATTGAAGGAGTTCTTTTATTCTCATTAATATACAATGCCAGCTTTTTGTATAGTAAAGTCTGTGTAGATGAGCTCATTTATAGAATCTCTACTGTGCTGTATTGAACTGCTTTCATGCATCTAGTTAATAGTGTTTTAATTACATTAGCATATTAATTTATTTTAACATTTGATAGTTGTTTTCTGAGAATTGTCCTCTTGCTGTACCAAAGTCCAGGTTGCAAACTCAAAATTAAAATATGGTAATTCATTATTTTTGAAAATCTATTTCTGTATGTAACCATTATCCATAAAATCTAAAAACGTACTAGATAATATTATTTCATTTTTATACATGAAAGTTTCCTCGTATTTTGTGTGTATATTCACCTATATATATTTTCACATTGTGTAACCTATAAAATTGTTAGTTTGAAAGTCACATAGTAAATTAAACATAAGTATGAAGCATCAACAAATTTCTTCAAATCCTGAATTTTAGCTTTTAATTTTAATGATACCCAAGGAAAAAACTTTTTCCCCACATCAATTAGTAGTGTTGTGTATGATGGCACCATTAAAAAAGATTTTTACAGATTATATCATAATAAATGGGAAATTTATTTCTTACATTAAAGAGTCCAGTAGAAACTGAGGGATCTGGGCTTGAGAGGAGAACCACATTTATCCTAGTTGATTTTACCCCCTCAGAAAAATACTGGGAATCTTTGGATGCATCTTCTCTGAACACACTGGTTCAGATGCTTAAGACAGCTATCGTCTCTGAACTGCCTGATATAATTGAGAGTGCCAGTAATATTAAAACTCTTCTAGAAATGATGAAAGAAGTACATGAGGTAAGGGTTAATCTAAAAGTATGTATACAGTCATTCCTTCATTTTTGTGGTACTTAGAATTAAACCTAAGCTTTTGTAAGGAGCTGTTTCTTTATCCCTCTAGGGTCTCTCTAAATGGCCTGTGCAGGCCAGGAAATTGAGATCCTCCTTCCTCAGTCTCCTGAGACACATCGGTGACTGCTGTGAGCCACCAATGCAGGCTTACACAAATTTATTGAATCAGAACCCCTGAAGTCTCAGCCAGTTGGAGGTGTTGGTGGTTGGTGGTATTGTTGTTTTCAGTACTGGGGATTGAAACCAGTGACTTTACAATGAACTACATTCCCAGCCCCTTTATTTTTTGAGACAGTCTTGCCAGATTGCCCATGCTAGCTTCAGACTTGCATCAGCCTCCCAGAGCTTGAATTACAGGCACGTTCTACCACACCTGGTTCAGTTAGTTCTTTAGTAAGTTATATATCAGTCATGAGGAATCACATAAAGTGGTAACTTGGATCATGAACTTAATTTGCTCTATGATTTTGGAAAAGATAAGATAGCCACATTCATGTTTGTGTGAGAACCATGGCCACTGTTGTGTTTGTCATCCAATGTAGTTTGTAAACAAAACCAAAATTTTGCTAAATGCTTCTGTTTGCAAATAAAAGCATTCATGAACCTGGGTATCTGTGTGTGTGTGTGTGTGTGTGTGTGTGTGTGTGTGTGTGTTTTAAGTACAGTCATGAGCTGAAGATTTAGCTTAGTGGCATAAGCGCCTACCTGGCAAGTGTAAGGTCATGGGTTCAATCCCCTGTACCAAAAAAAAAGTACAGTCGCCTCTTGTTATCCACATGGATTTGTTCCAGGACCAAAATCCACAGAATAGTACAACCTTCACAGTCATTCTAGAGCATTTTCATCATTCCCAGTTTATTTCTCCTTCCTTAGTGCTTCCCAAACTCCTCTAGTATCCTCATTCCTATCCCAATCCTAGGTAACCACCATAGATTTGCCTGTTTTCAACATTTCAAGTAAACATGTAACATGAAGCCTTGTCTGACTTCTTTCACCCAGCATAATATTTTCAGGATCTTCCATTTTGTAGCATTTATCAGTACAGTGCTTTGTTTATTTTTATGGATGAACATATGAATGTGTCACATATTTATTTTTTCAACAGCTGAGGAATATTTCAGTTATTTCCACTTTTTCACTAATGTGAATAATGCTGCAAATACATTTGTACAACTTTTTATGTCCACAAATACTTTATTTTTCCCAGACATATATCTAAGAGTGGAAGGTTTCAGGATTTCATTCTCTTAGTACATACAGGGCTTGATATGAAAAGGATATCTTTAAATATTTTGTCCAGGGCAGGAGCAGTGTATTGATTTTCAAAAGATCATCAGTGGCATGGCTCGGGCCTGGTAGAGGCAAGGTGTGGGGGTGAGGTTGGAGCAGGCAGCCTCTGGGACCACCTCCAAGGGCAAGGACAGTAGCTCTCACATCTGCTCTTGAAGGCTTTGCACTTGGCCAACTGTGCCAGTGGTTCTTTCAGGCACTGCCAATGTCTTCCAGCCCTGATCCACTCATGTGACCTATGTCTGCCTCCTGTTAGATCATGTTCCTCTCATACACTGCTTCTGTTTGTGCTCTTACATTGATTCAGTCTACAAGATGATTTTTTTCTTAGTTTATCCTTTGCTTAACAAAATAATATGTGCCAATTCATATTCTTTGGTGGAAAAAGTACTGAATTTGTGCAGCATACATAGATTTGTGTGATACTTTTATTCTCAAGATCTAGAAACAGCGTCCAATTCCTGAACCATAGAAATTTGTTTACCAATCTGACAACACCTTGTATCACTGACCATATTTCTTTATTAAAATAGGAGAAATTATTGATAAGGAAAGGGAAGTTTTATAGAGATGTACTTCATAATTGAAAATGTATTTCACATGCATGTATAACTTTATGTCATAAGTTAGGTAATTTATTAAAAGTCAATATGATTTTCTGTCACTTTTTTAAGATAAATAAATCTAACTGTCATCTGCCAGAAGACATTTTCAACATAGATGAGCTGTATGACCTGTTGAATATTCTTGAAGAAAGAGAACTGTCCTTGTGGTCTCTCAACAAGGTAATATTCATACTTCATAGCAGTGCAGACTTATATCTGTATATTTGATAAATTAACACTTGAAAATTTCCTCATTACAATGCTCAATTTGTTAAACTGAAGAGTCACTGACAATCTAATCACCTCTTGCTGTATTTTTTGGAAATTTGCTTTTAGATAATTTGGATTCTTAACAGATTCCAAAAAGCATAAAAGGAAATAATTTAAGATGACAGATAAAAGAACTGATTTTTTTCTTCTAATTATTAAATCATCTGTTTCTCTTTAGATGTCTGATGACCACCCTTGTCTCTTTATGTTCACTCATTTTCCATTTGTCTGTAATTTACAATGCAAAATTAAGTTGTTACAAGTTGATTCATCTATAAAAATGCGGGTATGTATTCTATATGCATTGGTATCACAAAATACTTGAGGCTAGGTACTGTATGAACAAAAGAGGTTTCTTTAGTTCACAGTTCAAAGTAGCCCGAGTCTTACTCCATTGTGTGTATGTTGGAGAGACTAATTGCGTTGGAAAGACTGACTTCCTTTGGTAGGATGTGGTTTGGTTTGGTTTGGTTTGGTTTCATTTTTTGAGGCTGGGTCTTTCTATGTAGCCCAGACTGGCCTTGAACTTGCAGTGATTATTCTCCTGCCTCAGCCTCCCAAGTGCTGGGATTACAGACATGCACCATGCCCAGCTATTTGAAAGCCTAACTTTGTAATAACTTACTCTGGAAAGAATTCATTCTGTGAGACCAGCACCAATACCTGCTGAGGCCAATGCCCCATGACTAACTGTCTTCCACAAGGCCCCACCTCTTAAAGGTGCCACCACCACTCAGCATCACTGGTTCTAGCACATGAACCTTGGTGGTATACCTTCAAACTATAGCAAGTGGTCTATATTTTTTGTTACATAAATTTTTGAACATATATAAAATAGAGATACTTTTATAATCCCCATCACTAAGATTCAACATTTGGCCATACTTTTTGCATCTATCACTTTTTTTGTTTTTGTAGTTGTTACTGTTTTCTGCTGAAGTGTTTTAAAGAAAATCCCAGGCTGAAAATCCAAATGAAATACTTTTCATTTTCTCATACTTTAATGCATCTTTTCTGGTTGTCTTGCTCTTGCATCTGCTGATACTCATCATTGGGTACAGGTGGTTAATACATTATTCTTATTCCTTCATAATGTGCTTTATAATTTATAAGTCTTTTGAAAGTTTATGCATATAGAGAAAATTATTTAATAATTCCACCCATTATTTTTATTAAGTCTTACAGTACACCAGTATTTCCAATCCCATTACTTCTTGCAGAGTGTTAACTGGAATTCTAAAAAGAACCCTTCTTCATTAGTCAAGGGCTGTTTGGCAACCTTAAAATTGCTAAATACCATTGAAATAGGAAGGCAGTGTTTAATCTTTTATCTTTAGATTATTAAGTGTTGAAAAATACTATACAGTTTGTACCAATTTAAGTTTCTACCAGCAATGTATGGAATTTGTTCCACATATTCACCAATGTAGAATATTACCAAGCTGTAGTTTGTTTTCCAATTTTAGATTTAATCATATTTCAGATAATTTTTTATTTATATTTCTCATTGTTGCCTTATTCCTCATTTCTCTAAATAATTGCTTTCCTATATGAGAAATACTGAAACTATTTAGTACAATGTACTTCTATCTTTTTCTGCCTTTCTCTATGTAGTTTTAGTAACTACTGTGTTATTAGTGTCAATATTTGGGCTTTATGTCTTTAAGCTTCTTGGAGCTGGACTTGTAAGCTCCAACTGGTTCCATTTTATTCTGAAATAATACTGAGTTCGTCAGTGATTCTGTTTTTCACTTACTTTCACACTATGGCTCTTTTCTTGTATTATTTCCACTTAATATGTACATTTTTTTGTTTCTGTATCACCATGAACCTTAGTTTTCAGTTTATATTTATGGTATTCCTCCCACAGACATTATGGTAAAGATTTTTCAAAGATTTTTTGATTATTAAGGCCTGTTTTCTATGTCACTCCTCAGGACAGGTTCATATCTGTTTATCTCTAGTGCTTCTACTTTGAAGACTGATAGGAATCCAAAGTAGTGCCCATTACTGACTTCTATTAATAATTCAAAGTGTACTACCATCTATCTAAGTAAAACACACAAGCATCCAGAACATGTATCTACAAAAAGAGCCATTTCAAACCTAAAAGATTTCATTTCTATACTCTATTAGTAAAATACTAGCTCATACAACATTTTCCAATGTAACATGGCCCATAAGTTTATGCTAGGTTTATGTACAATAAGCAAGTTAGACACAAGATATATCTTTCTACATTCCTACTGAATTCTATAGATAAGACCTCTCCCTCTAGTTAATGTTATTACTGTCAATTACTAGTGTATTTATAAATAAGTTTACACAGATCACTTCTGTTTTTATTTTACTAACATCCTTGGTAAAGGGAAAAATAGATTATCTTTCCTTTCCAGACCTGGTTTTCTGATACATTACTGAGTCCTTCATGTGTAGATCCACTTCTTTATCAATGTGTAAACTTTCTAGTCTGTTAGTAATTGAGTGAAAAGTGGACCCAGGCAGGCAGCATGCACATAATGAAGGATGAGGACAGAAAACTCCTGGTTGTAGTTCTCATGGGCAAAGTTGGACGGCACACTTAATAGTCCCATTCTCCAAAGGAGACATGATGTACAGTCTTAAGTTATAAGCTCCAAATGGGGTTACCAATTTGAACGTGGAGATAAAGAGAAAACCAATGAATAGACATCAGGCATGGAAAAGTGGGGAGAGAGGACAAGATGTAGGAGGCTAATCCAGCTCTACAATAGGTGAATGGAGGCAGAGACTCTTCTATCTGCCAGAGTCAGCAGAAGGTATTGCTAGCCATGGCTGTCACTCACAGGCATGTAATAAATTGCTCTATGGTCAGTACTGCTAATGTGTACCATTGTTTTACACTCTAGAGCCAGGAGATGACCCATAATCAGAGAGGACCAAAGACTAGACTTGTTCCATTTCCTAACAAGCCCAGAACCTCCTTCAAAAAGCATGATCTCAAAGAAAACATAGAAAAATGTAGTGACATCATGAGTAAATTTCTCAGAGTACAGTATACAGTGGTGACATATCTAGGACAGGTAGGCCCCAAGCCCAGAGCCCCATGAGCCCTTGTCTGGGAAGCTTGGAGAAAGTTAACATGATAAACACACCCAAATTACAAACCTGGAATAGGACATCTGACAGCCACTAGTCTTGCTGTCACAGTTATAGGACAGACACCAAAAGAACGACATTGGTTTATCAGTCCTAAATACATTTTTATTGTTCTTGTGCTATGAAGAAGCCCTAGAGGAGTGTTGAAAGTCAGAGTAAGGTTGAGAAGTCCATCTCTAAATGTCTAACCCAGAGTTCAGCAGAAACAAAGTCAGGGACTGAAGTGGTGAAGCAATGTGGGGTGCCCAAAAAAGCTAACCACTAAGCAGAGTAACTGGAGCAATGCTAGATATAAAATGGGGCCATCTGTGGCATGTTTCTAGAGCTTGTAGAGCAGACTGCCCTCCAGGTTAATGCACCATAGTTAGGAGAACAATCAGTCTCCTTGGGTGTGTCTTCTCTCATCTTTGTCCTACAACTAACATTCCTGAGCCCTGGAAGTGCCCATTGCTCTTGAGGTTTATGGTGCCAACACTGTTTTAGCATGCTGGATATCAGGGTTGCCTTTCAGGATGCCATGCTACAATGTATGATCTGAGATGTTTTCAATTACTATTCATTACTGAGATATATTCAATCACCATTCATGTGTGGTAACTAATTTCTCGTACATGACTCTTAGGTCCCATGGTTTTTCTGATGCTATATTTGCTTTATCTACCATCATGTGGACAAATAGTTCTTTTTCTTAATGACAGTGGGAGTATACCAAGTAATGGCAGTAGTGATAAAGTGTATGTTTTGCAAAGTATGCTTTATGATAAACATTAAAGAATCTCTAGGATTCTTGCTAGTCAAAAGGAGAAGCCAATCAAAATACTTCTTTTTACAGAGGGCAGCAGTCAACGTAAACCTACATAGAACGGTGGAAGGAAAGGTTGAATCACCTATATTAATACTGAGAATCAGGCGAAGTCACCTGGTAGAAGATGCCCTATGCCAGTTAAGCCAAGCTAAAGACACTGACCTTTCGAAAACTTTAATGGTACAGTAAAAAGTGTTATTGAATATTTTTACTGATGCACAGGGATTGATGTTATGCTCAGTGTGGCTGGGGCAGTTAGATTTTGCTTTGTGTATCTTTTATTTTTCTGCTGGAACCAGCAAGCATGTTCTTCTCACTCTTGCAAGAGGTGCAGGATAGAAATGAAATGACTGAATAGTTATTTTTTTTAGTCAAAAAAGTCTCATGAATGAACCAAAGTCAGAGTCTGGAAATATACTAAAAACCATCAAGAAGAAGAACTGCAAAGATCACATGTAAAAGTCATGAATCAAGGAGTGGTAAAGAAGTGGAACTATTCATATAGTCAATAAGAGCAAGTGGAACAGACAGTGGTTCTGTATTTTGGCTCTTGTTTAAGATCTACTCTATGGGTTTCATTTCTAGGCATCCTTCATTTAATATTTTGTGTATGTGGGTGGGTGGGTAGTGTGTAAGGTGTTTATTATGTGGTATCTCAGAATATTTGCTCTATAGTGGTTATAGTGGTATGGCTAACACTGTGGGTAAGGTCAGGAGTCTGACAGAAGAAAGTAGATTTTCCCAATATCAGCCAATGGGATAATGTTGACCTCCAAGAAAGGAGACCAGAACCTGCAGGATGAGACTCAGGTAGGAGAGGGATAGGTCCCAGCATGGGATTCCAGTGGGAAACAAAGAAACTATTTTTAAACCAGACTTTCTAGTTGTATGACTCTCTTTTTACAGCTATCTTTCCTTGTATCTTAACTGTGAGGAAATCAGTAGAAAATTGTTCCCAGTGGGATTGACCAAGAGATGAGAAAGTAAATTTCAAGGCAAATCCAAGCAGTATATAGATTCTGAACCTGGCAAGATGGTCATTGCCCAGTATGAAGGAGTCCTATGATGTAGACAGACTTGCTAGGACATGAGCAGAAATAATAAAACTATAAGAAAGCTTAATTTGTTGTCATACTCTTCATATGGGAAGGTAAGGCAGTTCATGAACATGATGGTTGTGGCCAAAGTTTTGATCAAATGTCTCACAAATAGGATCTTCCAGGCAAAGGATTTTCCAAGCAAAGAGAAAAATCCAAATCAGTGAAACTCTTCGACACTTACAGTAAGACAATTTGACTAGAGGTAGAGCTCAGTGGTAGAGTACTTGCCAAGTATGCATGATGCCCTGGGTTACAGCCACAGGACCAAAAAAAGAAAAAAAATAGCAAAGAGATAAAGAATATTAGAAAAGGAAGTCAAAAAGGAATAGCAACAGAGACATGCAGATACAAAGGTAGTACAAAGCCAACAAGTGGAAAGGCAAAGAGAGACTTTATAAAAGAGGGCCAGGTTGATAATGGTTTCTTGTGTGATGGCTAGAGCAATCAAGAACCATAGTTTCTGCAGGCCTAGTGCCCAGGCTGATTGAAAGGATGATTTAGTGAAAGCCCTATTGAGGATACAGGCTTGGAAACCAAGTAAGTGTTAACGCAGGCCAAAGGTGTAAAACCTTAACAGTAACATGAAGATATACAATATAGAATACCTGGGAAATAAGCAGCCCTGGAATTTAAAGCACATCAAAATTTGATTCAAGAATCTGGTCACCATAAATGGTAGATGCTAGGCTTCCTTCCCTTGGTGCATGTACTTATTGTGCAACAGCCTTGAAAAATAGGTTGATGGTCCCCACTGCTAGGCAGGAAATTGAGGCTGTGTAGACTGGGTGGAGGTAAGAGGTGTATGATTCTGGTAGTTCTAGTGACTGCAAGAGTGATTATTAGAAATTTAACACTTTCCATAAAGGCCTAAGCATTAGGTTTAAATCAGACTGTGGGGATGTGTTTTCTTGCTTAGGTTCAATTTATCAAAGAAATCTGTCCTGAAAATGGAGGGGTCACTGCCGAATTCTTCCACTGTATATTTGAAGAGATGTCCCAGCCAAAATATGGAATGTTCATATACCCTGAAGAGGGATCTTACATGTGGTTCCCTGTAAATGTAAGTTTCTTTGTCATATTTTTTTAGAACAGAAAATATACTCCACATGCTACAATATGTAAACCATGGAAAATAATACAAGATAACAACATAGGGAGCCTTGGGACTCATATTTTGGGTAGCAGTTGTATGATCCATAATTTTGCTGTGACTCTTGCATGTTGTGACACGTATCCACAATTCATACTTTTTATTGTGGAAAAATACTCAATTGTATTGTTATACTACAGTTTCTTTTCCTGACATCAGATACATAAATTCTTGGAGTGTGTCCTAAATTTTGAATTTAGTAATTGAGAGTATCTCCAAGTAGGAGAGAAATAATTGATAGACATTATTAACAAATATACCTGTTAATTCTGAAAAGGTGAGTGAATTGTGTAATGGTTACCTTTTTAAAAATATGCTTGGAATGTAAGCACTTTCTTTTCTAAAGTTATAAAAAATTCTATTTTGTGTTAACACAGGCATAATAGTTCTGAAAGAAATTATATGTTGAGTTTCTACTTACTGGTTGCTTTTCTCAAATTGCTCTTCTCAGTAATATTAGATAATAACAGATGTACATTTTTGAGAATGAACAAACCTCTTAATTATAGATGGCTAAAGTGTGCCAGTTTTTTTTTAATCAGTTGATAGGAGGCATTAATTCAGTGTTTCTTGAGGTTCCCACACTGTATTAAATAATCTAGAAAGTTCAAATTATATGACAGGATCCCTTTCCCCCTGAAACTTCAAATACATAGATGGAAGTGACAAGACACATTAGATTGCCAACTAGATGTCTAACAGTTACTGAGAAGCACATCAAGGGGAGGAAGGAATCACTGGTATGGAAAACAGTCCAGAGTTCTAGTAAGTGATAGTGGTCATTCCATGGTTGAGTTTTCAGTTTCTTATCTATAAAATATCATCATTTCTGCCCTGTCTGCTTTACAAGAGTATTATAAAAATGAAACAAGGTAGTGTGACAATATGAAAAGCACCAAGATGTAAGGTAGTATTTGTTAGGACAAAAGAACACCAAGGGAGGATGAAAGTCATTAGAGGAGATGTGGTGGAAAAGAATAGACCTGAGATAATCATTAAGGACAGAGACAGAATGGACTAAAGTACAAGTGAGGGTTGAAGTGGAGAAAAATAAACTGTGTCAACCCTAGGAGGTAGATGGTTCATCTTCATCTTACAGGTGAAGAAAGTAAGGCTGAGAGACATAAAGTACCCAAGACCGTAGCACCTAGCAAGTGACCACACTAAAATATGAATTCAAGGCTGTTTGACCCCAAAGCTTTTACTCTTAAGCACTATTCTATCCTTCTGGACAGAAAATACAAAAACAAAAAATTTTTAAATTTGTATATGACTCAGTTAAATGACAAAATTATGTAGGACCAGGGAACATACTACAAAGTTTGTAGTCACAGTGTGCAGCCATGGATGAGCAGAGGATGAAGATTACCCAGAGACGAGGGACTAAGAGAAGCTGCTTCTTGAGTACAAGACAGCCTCAGGGAAACAAAAGTGAGCTCAGACCTCTGCAGTTACTGCTTTGTGATTCAAAGCCATGATAACAAAGATATAGAAGAAAAGCACTTGCAATATTTTGTATAGGAGTTTTTGTCAGAGGACAGGGCTGTAATGGAATGGTTTGTTACATGACCCATGTCATCCTGCATTAAGTAATCCTTATGGGGGCAGGGGGGACACTAATGGCTAAAGCAGACATCTCTGAGAACAAACTGACTGCTAATTTTGCTGACTGCTATCTTGCAGATTCTGCTTTAAACTCTTAACTGCGCATTCCAGGAGCATGACAACTGTTGTTCCAAGGTCCCTTCCTATCACACTCAAATCCAGTCACTACTTTGCCCAGCATTTCTCCATAGTTTGGGAAAGAAAACGGATTAGTTTAGGAGCAGTCACCTTTGGAGATTACGTATATTGTACCTTTAACTAGCTTCCAAAATTGAAATACATTTTTGTCATCTGTCCTCATTTATCTTGAGAAGTCAATAGGGTAAATAGATTGAGTTGATTGAACACTTTGTGAATGGCTAAAGCTCTGCGTCTATAACAGCAAGTCCAGTACAGGAATAGAAATCTTATGCTCTTCAAGCATAATCTTATTCCCATTCCTCTGCTGGGCTACAATTATGACCAAGAGAGAGAGAGAGCCTGGGTTTTCTCTCATCTAGAACTCCAGGGTCTGAAAGCAAAGCCAACTATATTAGTCTGTTTTTGTCATTATTGTTGTTGATTTTATTATCATAGTGAAACACCTAAAGCTGTTGCTTTACCAAAAGAAAAAAAAAAAGTTTTAAGCCCCAGCATGGTGGTACACACCTGTGATCCCAGCACTTGGGAGACTGAGACAGGAGGATTGCTGTAAGTTTGAGGCCAGGCTGGGCTACATAGTAAAACACTGTCTCAAAAGACCAAAAGAAAGAGGAAGAGGGGGAGAGAGGGACAGAGAGAGGGGAGGGGAGGGGAGGGAGATTGAGAGAGATTTATTAAACCTTCACTTCTGATATGTTCAGACACCTAATATACTGCTGTTGTCTCGACTCTTGTGAGGATCTGATGACAGATGTTATCATGGCAGTCTCTTGTGCAGGGAAGAAGTTACCTGGAGAGACAGGAAGCCAAGATGAGAGTGGGGTATCATAGGAACTATATCACTGCCTTCCAAGGGTACATTCCCAGTGACCTCAGAACCTCTCCCTAAGCCCTGCCTCTTAAAGATTCCATGTCATGGTAAATTTTCTAAAAGGAACATTACAATGGGTTTATGATGCCCACATTTATTTTTTAAGAGTATTTCCATTATTTATTTTGATTTTATGAGTTTTATTATATAGTGTATACTTAAGAGGAAAACAAAATATCAAAATAAATACTAAATTTTTAATAAATAGTGACTGTTTAGAATCAAAACCAATATTATCAACATAAACTGTTTACTTGTTTACAAAATCTAAAAAATAACAAATAAATTCCAGTATGAACAGCAATGAAAATACAAATAAAACTTTGAATTATCACACCTAAAGCAGTTTTCACACATGAAAACAGCATGTTCTATACAAAAGTATCACTTACATTGACAGCATGTGTGTTTTACTTTCCTATCTCTTTTGTCAAGTTATATTTGGCATGTCTCTCTCTCTTCCTGTTTTGTCAAGAAGTTCCTATTACATTGTATACTTAGGAAAGTGAAATATAAGTAAAATAATCAAATGTGTTTGTTTAGAATAAACACACTAACATTTTCTTCATCAAGTGTTTGTTTGCTTACTAAATCTAAAACCATAAAAATAAAATCCTATGTCGACTACAATGAAAATACAAATAGCACACTCCTGAGTTCAGGAGGCTAATGCAAAAGGATCACTGCAAGTTCAAAGCTACAAAGGGAGTTCAAGACCAGCCTGGGCTACAAAGTCTGAACTGCATAACAAAATCCTGTCTAAAAAAAAAAACTGGAAAAAGAAAATACAAATAAATATCTACCATAGGGAAGCCTGCATCAGGTAAGCTGCCCAGAACCTCCACCGTGGGCCTGCCCTGCCACCAGGAACTTAGCCGAAGCCCGCCTCAGGCATAGGCTGCCTGAAACCTACTCCAAGGGCCTGCCCTGCCACCAGGAACATCGAGGAGGCCCGCCCAAGACTGAAAACTGCCCTGGACTGCTTCTGCTGGACCTGCCCTCCCACCTGGAACATCAGAAGATCTCAGCAGGCTCCAGTTAGTGTGAGAAAATTTGGAACTTTGCTCCCAGGTGGCAAACCTTGGACTACAGTGGATTAACTATCAGTGTGGTGAGTATACCCCTAAAATAGAGGTGTATGGGGATAAATAGGGCCAATTAACTGTAAGACCCCCTCCAATTAACTGTAAGACTTTGGTATGTCTGAAAAGAGTGTGTGCGATCCCCTCCTACACATAGAAAACATCAGGCAGAGTGAAAATGACAAAACGAAAAACCAAAATGCAGTCTCAAACATATAGATCACCAGAAGCAAGTATAGGAGACATTGAAATAGAGGACCCTAAAAGTAACACACCGGGAATCTCTGAAAAGATAGCAAGTGAAATAAAAACACCTGCATCAGGCTATAGAGGAAATCAAATTAGAAGTACTCTCCCATGTAAAGATAGAAATAACAACTTTAGTAAAGAAGTTGTTGAATGCAGCTAAAGAAGAACTAGAGAGAACTCTGCATCATGTTGGAACTTTGGGCGCTAGAGAACAGGTGGCTTACTCGCCACCCTAGTGAGCAGCTGGTGGCCTGGCAAACCACTGGCACACCAGGGCGAGAACTCTCAGCGACTCCTAAGCTCTGCATCATGTTGGAACTTTGGGCGCTGGGAGAACAGGCAGCCTACTGGCCACCCTGGTAAGCAGATGGGGGCCTAGCAAGTCACTGGTGGACTGGGGTGGAAACTATCAGCCATACCTGAACTCTGCATCATGTTTGAACTTTGGGTGCTGGAGAACAGGCAGCCTACTCACCGCCCTGGTGAGCAGCTGGTGGCCTGGCAAACCACTGGCACACCAGGGCGAGAACTATTAGCAACTCCTAAGCTCAGCATCATGTTGGAACTTTGGGCACTGGAGAACAGGCAGCCTACTGGCCACTCTGGTAAGCAGCTGGGAACCTAGCAAGTCACTGGTGTACTGGGGCAGGATCTATTGGCAATACCTGAACTCTGCATCATGTTGGAACTTTGGGCACTGGAGAACAGGTGGCCTACTCGCTGCCCTGGTGAGCAGCTGGTGGCCTGGCAAACCACTGGCACACCAGGGCGAGAACTATCAGCGACTCCTAAGCTCTGCATCATGTTGGAACTTTGGGTGCTGGGAGATAAGGTAGCCTGCTAGCCAGCCTGTAAGCAGCTAGGGCCCTGCCAGTGCGCAGGCTAAGAATCAGACATTGATCTATCCCCACCCCCGTTAGCAAGTAGGCACCCACTGTCTGAGTATCTTTTTGGAGGATGAATGTATATAGCATGGCAAGTAAGGGGGATTTTCTTCTACAATCTCTTTGAAGGCAAATATTTTTATCACTGTTTTGCTCAGTTTTGATTAATGGTACTGCTTTATTCAATATTCTGTTTTTAAAAGTTCAATGTGTCCTTCCATTTTCCTCTACCTGATTGAAAAAACAGCTAATGTGAACAAAATGGGCTGTACTGTTGAGCCCATTGCTCATGTCCTGGTGTCCTGCTCTGAGATTCTGTGGTAGTTTTACTGCAGTGCAGTCACATGGGTTTATTCTGTCTTGTTCTGCTGTATTTTGCTACCTTCAAAAAAAAAAAGTAGATAAGAAAGTAACAAAATACATCCAAAAATCTCCCAACTCCACCAAAGCTGAGCCATGGATCATGGACGAGGAGAAACTCAAAAACAAGGCAACAGAATTGTATAAGGTGATTAAAAGTATATAACAACAACAAAACAAGTCAGTAAGGTACTAAGCAACCAGAAACAGGATATAACTAAGCAGATAATGGACTTAAAAAGTAAAAACAAGAAAAGAAAGTGCTCTAGAGGATATGGCTGCATGTATGTTTAAGTGTGTAGGATTGAAAACCATGTTACTAAGTTGTTACTGGATCATTGAACTTCTTTTCAGTCTCACTGTTTGAGTGTACACTTTGTATGCTTTAATTTTGTAACTTAAACAACTAGGTCTAAGAAGACAGTATGCAATTTATCAACTAGTGATTTCTTACTGCTTTTTTTTTCTGAGATTCTGTATTGTTTCTACCCCTTTTCTGTTTTGCTTTTTTTTTTTCTCTTTAAAATTAAAAAAAAAAGAACTAGAGAAAAAAGTACATGAGCATGAGAAACTGATTGAAACTTTGAATGAACAATATAGAAAACAAGCAGAATTCATGAAACAAACTCAAAGAGACATCCAAGAAACAAAAAATTCTATTGAAAGCATGCAAAACCACCTAAAGGAAGCCGAGGATAGGATTTTAGACCTTGAGGACAGGATCACATTTAGTGATCAGGAAAGGATAGAGCTTTTAAAAATAACAAAGCAGCATTAAATGACAATCCAGAAGCTTCATGATGATGCCAAGAGCAACAATATAAGAATAATGGGCATTAGCAAAGATACAGGAGTCCAGGTAAATGACATACATAAAGTATTTACAGAAATAATAGCAGAAAATTTCCCAAACATGAGGAAAGAATCTGATATCCAGATAAGTGAGGCATATAGAACACCAAATAGTCACAATCAACATAAATCCACACCCAGACACATAATAATTAAGATCTCAGACTTACAGCATAAAAACAATATTAAAAGCTGTCAGAGAAAACACACAAGTCACCTATCAAGGAAAGCCCATTAGAATCACAGCAGACTTTTCAGCACAAACCCTCAAGTCAAGAAGAGCTTGGGGTGAGGTATTTCAAGCCCTGAAAGAAAACAACCTTCAACCCAGACTGATGGACCCAGCAAAAATTTCATTCAAATTTAATGGAGAAACAAGATACTTCCATGACAAAGAACAACTGAAGAAATTCATGTCCGCCAAACCGACCCTAGAAAGAGTACTGAAAGACATACTAGACAGAGATAAAAATGACCACAATCCCCAAAACAAGAACAAAGAGAAACCACAAGGTAGGATAAGCAATTAAATAAGAGGAAAAGCAGAAAGAAACAACTGGAACATTACTTGGCAAAGTCAAGCTAGTACATATCGGTGATATCCATAAATATAAATGACCTCATTCACCTATAAAAAGAAATAGATTGACAGAATGGATCAAGAAACAGGATCCCACAATATGCTGTATACAAGAAACATCTGACCCAAAAGGAAACTCATAGATTAAAATTCAAAGGATGGAAAACAGTATTCCATGCAACAGGAACCCAGAAAAAAGCAGGGGTAGCTATTCTATTTGCAGACAATGTGAACTTCAAACCTAAAATGATTAAAAGAGAGAAGGTCACTACATACTTGTTAGTGGAAAAATTCAAGAGGAAGAACTAACAATTATAATTATGCACCAAATACAGGAGCACATAACTATATAAGACAGATACTAATGGACATGAAAAACCAAATACACAAGAACACAATTATAACAGGAGATCTTAACAGCCCATTGTCACAAAGAGATAGATCAACTAGACAAAAAGTCAGCAAAGAAATAACAGAACTGAATCATACCTGTGAGCAATTGGACTTAGTAGATGTTTACAGTGTTCCACCCAACCACATCAGAATACACATGCTTCTCAGCTGCACATGGGACATTCTCCAAAATAGACCATATATTATCCCATAAAACATTCTTAAGTAAATGCAAAGGTATTGAAATCATACAATGCATAGTATCTGACCATAGTGCAAATAGTGAAATTACAAATTAATGGCAAAAGAAATTGTAAAACCTACATAAATACATGGAAATTAAATAACAGCCTTTTGAACAACCAGTGGGCTACAGATGAAATTAAAGAAGAAATAAAACAATACCTACAATTCAATGAAAATATAGAAACTAAACTAAAAATGTAAAACTAAAAATGTAAAAGACCTATATGCTGAAAATTATACTACACTGAAAAAGGAGATTGAAGAGGATATTAGAAAATGAAAGGACATTCCTTGCTTTTGGTTAGGAAGAACCAACATTGTGAAAATGGCCATACTCCCAAAACTGCTATACAGATTTAACACAATCCCAATCAAAATACCACTGACATACCTCACAGATCTAGAGAAAACACTCCTAAAATTCATTTAGAAACAGAAGAAACCTAGAATAGCAAAGGCAATTCTAGGCAACAAAAGCAAGGCAGGAGGCATCTCAATTCCTGACTTGAAACAGTACTACAGAGCCACAGTGATAAAATCAGCTTGGTACTGGCAAAGAAATAGACCTGAGGATCAATAGAACAGATTAGAAGATGCAAGCACAACTGCAAAGACACTCAGCCACCTGATATTTGACAAAGGGGCTAAATATGTCCACTGGAAGGATAGTCTCTTTAATAAATGGTGTTGGAAAAATTGGCTCTCTACATGCCAAAGACTGAAACTAGATCCATGCATATCACGATGCACAAAAATAAAGTCTGAATGGATCAAAGACCTCAATATTAAAACAGAAACACTAAATCTACTGGAAGACAAGGTAGGTAGAAGTCTTGGAGACATAGGGGTAGGCAAAGAATTCATGAACAGAATGCAAACTGCATGGGAAACACTTCAAAGAATCAACAAATGGGATCTCATATTATTGAAAAGTTTCTGCACTTCAAAGGAAATCACCAACAGAGTGAAAAGAAAACCCATAGAGTGGGAAAGAATTTTAACCAGCAACCCCTCAGATAAAAGACTTGTGTCCAGAATATATAAAGAATTGAAAAATATCAAGCCCCCCAAATTCAAAGACCCTCTCCAAAAATGGGCATCTGAGATGAACACACAGTTCTCAGAGAAAGATATACAAATGGCAAATAAATACATGAAGAAATGTTCACCATCACTGGTCATTCGAGAAGTGCAAATTAAAACAGCATTAAGATTCCACCTTACTCCAGAAAGAATAGCTGCCATCAAGAAATCAACTGATAACAAATGTTGGCGAGGCTGCAGGGAAAAAGGAACACTGCTCCACTGTTGGTGGGAATGTAGACTGGTGCAACCATTATGGAAATCCATATGGAGAATTGTCAGAAGACTAGGATTGGAAGCCCCATTCAATCCAGCTATTCCCCTCCTGGGTATTTTCCCCAAAGAACTGAAAAGTTCGTGTCACAGTGATATATGTGCACCCATGTTCATAGCTGCACAACTTGTGATAGCTAAATCCTGGAAACAACCAAGATGCCTATCAACTGCAGAGTGGATGGAAAGATGTGGCATTTTTATACAATGGAATATTACTCAGCTATAAAAAAGGATGATCTTGAGGCCTTCATTGGAAAATGGAGACAACTTGAGACTATCTTCATTAGTAAAGTACATAAGAATCATATTTATAAATATCATATTGTGTCTCTAGTGTAAAAAGTAAATAAGAACTACAAGTATAATCAAACCAAAATGTGTAATTGCTATTGTAAAAAAAGAGAGGAAAAGAAAATGCTCTAAGGAATATAACTACATGTATGTTTGAGTGTGTAAAATAGATGACCATATTAATGAATCTTTGTTGGATCTTTGAGCAGAACTGTTTGTAGTCTGACTGTTTGAATATTTACTATGTACCCTTTAACTTTGTAACTTGAACAACTACATCCAGGATGACAGTATGTAATTTATAAATTACTGATTTCTTAGTGGGGCTTTTTCTCATTTTCCTTTTTCTTTCTTTCTTTTAGAATTCTGTATTGTTGCTCTGTTTTGCTTTTTTTTCTTTAAATAAAATTTTTAAAATGTATAATTGCTATTGTAAAAAAAGAGGAAATAGGAAGTGCTATAAAAGATATAGCTGCATGTATGTTTAGGTGTGTGGGATTGATGACCATATTTCTAGGTTCTTGTTGGATTCTTGAACAGATCTGTTTGCACTCTCACTGCTTTAGTGTCCACTTTGTGTGCTTTAATTTTGTAACTTGAATAACTATTTCTAAAAGAACAATATGTAATTTATCAACTAATGATTTCTTACTGTTTCTCTTCTTTCCTTGAAATTCTGTAACATTTCTACCTTTTTCTTGTTTTTTTCTCTTTAAAAAAAAAAGAAAAAAATATCTACCACAAATATAATCTCTATGTGCTTCAGTTATCACACCTGAGGCATTTATCACACATGAAAACAGCACATTCTAAGTATTGCTTATGCTGATACCACATGTGATTTATTTTCCTCTTTTTCCATAGGACATATTTGTGATCTTTCTGTTTTCTTTAGAGGTTCTTGTGGTATTTCACCTGTCTGTTCATCAGTCTGCTCCACAGTTCTTTGGGCAGTTACATGTTGTTCTTCCTTTGTTATAATTGATTTGTCAGTTCCCATCCCAATCCTCTAAGAAAATTTCTCCATATTTTGTGCTTATTTTTTTTTTGAGGGGTGTATGAACTGTGGAACTATGCTTGACTCACTTAGGATTTGGTAAAATACAATCATTGGCCAGTGCCTTATGTTTCAAACTGCTGCAAAACTCATCAGTAGCATCTACTCTGCCTTTCATTTTGTTGTAAAATGTGACTATTTATGGCTTCATTTGAGTCGAAGATTTATTCTCAGTCTTTTGGGTTTTTTTGTTTTTTGAGGTTTGTTTGTTTGTTTTGTGTTTTTTTGAGACAGGGTCTCCCTATGCAGTTCAAGACAGTCTTGAACTCACTGCATAGCACAGGCTGACCTTGAGTGCTGGGATTACAGGTGTGCACCGCCATGCCCTGCTTCACCATGAGCTTTATCCTCAGGATGTAATAGTGACAGTATCAATACTATTTTGTTTTTCTTTGTCATAAATGAAGCCAATGTTATGTCTTTCTAAAATCCAAAGACTGTTATATATTTATCTATTGTGAACTTGCAACATTTTGGCGGGGAATCTCTGCATTGTTCTTGCAAATAGTTCCTGTGCTGGTCAACTGATGTTCTTTTAGCAAATGTGACATCAATGAGTAGCTGGTGAGCCAGTTGTTAAATATGACATTTAGGTTACTTTTTGAAATGGGTGCAACAAGTCTATTCACAACATCATACGGTTTATTACTGTATGGTTTACTACCTAGTGGCTGAGTTCCAGGATAAATTTCTAAATTCAAGGTGTAAAATGTCTTCACATCTACCAGGGAATATGTTTTTATTTCACATTTAGAAGGTTTATTTGGCATATATTGCTGAAAGCTTCAACAGCCACAAAATGGTACAAGTTGTTCATCAGTTGTTATGTATTCAGATAGAGTATAGGTTGCTTGACAGTTCAAAACAAAAATTTCAGAAAATGAACAAATAGCAGCCAAATTGTAAGATTTTTTTTCTTTCTTGGTGAGTCTTTGTCATTGAAACATAGGCCATTTTGAAGGAAACCAAATATCTTCAGTGTCATCATTCTGAAAGTCTCAATGCCACATCTTTCACTTCTCCATAAATCCTTTAGATTCTGATGATTAGATGATAAAGTCTGCTATGAAGGCTTTTAGTTCAGATAGTGAGGTATCATGATGAATATATTTTTAAGTATTACTAATGATGCATATAGAACATTTTACTTATATTTCATTATTAGTGTTATTTCATGACATCGTGTAGCATATCATCCATTGCAAACAATTTCCAACTTGAATTGCAGTGCTGGCATTCTGTCCAGTAGGTTTCATCCCTGGCAAGTACCTAGTAACATATTCTGACCTAGTTCTAATGTTAGATTGTTCAGGTACACATGACAATTTTTTAGCATTTTCACTAGTCAAATACTTATTTACATTACTGTTTTCTTTCTCTGAGTCAAGATCATCATTCTCTACTTCTTTATCTGTCATACCCTATTTAATCCCACTGTTAAAACTTTGGCTTACATGATCCAAGTCATCATCAGTAGCTGAATCAACTGGTGACACTTTCAACCTCCTCCCAAAGTTGTAAAAGCAGATTTTCATGTGCTATTGTACAGAATTGGGCTAATTCTATTAAAAAAAAATGAAACAAATTATAAATACACAGAAATATAACATGGCATATAACATGGGTAAAACTCACCTGTTGATAGTTTGACACACATGCATACAGCTTGCTGTTCATCTACCGAGTAAGCACAAAGACTGCTTCCTGTATTCCCCTAATGCACAGCCAGCTTCCATTATACTAAAATATTTTCATTAGAAAAGTATGGGATGGGTGTCTGCTACCCTGAGTGAGGAACCCATTCTATTGTTGACACACTGAACACCTGGTTTTCTGCACAGACACCTGGGGGAAACCCTCGGACCATAGAGCACCAATATAATCAGCACTCTCTTCCCCTTTGTTATACCTCTGCCTTCACTGCGTCACCATCCATCCTTTTGCTTTCTCATAAGCTTGTCCTTTTAGCACACCATTCATGAGAACAACCTCTGATGTCCCTGAAGCAGACTTGAAGTGTAAGGTACACCCTTTCTGAGTGTCATTTTTTTCCATGAATTAGAAGGCAGTGAGTGTCAAACCATGAAACCTTACTTTGTAACTGTTCTCTGATCATATGTTTCTACAGCACGTATTGCCTCTAGTAACACAAATAAATTCATATTTTATTATTCATATTCCTAATTTGAATTTTAAAATATGGATAAAAATTAAATGGTTTTGTTACCTGTGAAAAGCCTCAACATTTTATTGTTCTGAATCCTATTTTTTCCTAATTTGTAATTTTGGAAAAGGGAACTATATTTTCTTTACTAATCTAAATATTTCCCTTTGGCAGCCTAAATTTCAGAATAGATACTTTCTCTTTGGGATGCTCTGTGGACTCTCCCTATTCAATTTCAATATTGCCAACCTTCCTTTCCCACTGGCTCTGTATAAGAAACTTCTGGACCAAAAGCCATCTTTGGAAGATTTAAAAGAACTCAGTCCTTTTTGGGGGAAGTAAGTAAATACATTTGCTTTTTTGAAAAGGCTGTGTGTAGGGCTGGGGAATTAGCTCAGCAGCACAAGTGCTTGCCTGGCAAGTGCAAGATCATGAATTCAGTCCCCAGTACCAAAAACAAACAAAAAAAAATCAGAAAAGGTTGTGTGTAGTTGTAGTTATTTAGTAATAAATCACATTACATAGAAATATGTAATCATGATCTTTTAGTATCATATACTCTTTATAAGAATTAGAACTTTAGCATAACTTACAATTGGGTACCTCTTCAAAAATGTTCCTCTATTACCTAGTATCATAAGCAGATTTGTGTTTGATCTCTTGATTTTATCAAGATAGATGCAGTTATTTTGGAGAGTATCTATTATGTATGTGGTTTATCATACATGTGCTAGAAGTACATGTAGCTTAATATATATGTGTGGTTAATCAAAAAATAACAATATGATTAACTTTACTAGTAACTGAGTGAATGACAATTGTCATTTTTTTGCTTATACATTGATACTTGAATTCTTAGTATATTGGGAAGTAGTTGAGGGAAAGATTCTTTTCTCATGTACTCTGTAGAGAATATGTTGGCTACATTTACACTACAGCAAGGTTTTTCTACCTTGGTGAAGTTGATATTTTGGGGGCACACACATGCTTGTGTTTGCTTGTTTTAAGAGGAAATCACCCTAAGCCCCTTTAAGCACTCTATCACTGAGATATGCCCTCGGCCCACAGGAATTTAACTCCACTCCACTGTGGGAGCCTGTCCTGGGCATTGTCAATGGTTAGTAGCATTTGGGTGCTATTCACTAGATGCCAGTAGCAGCCATCCCTTTGTAGTAACAACCATGTCCAGATTTTGCCACATGTCCCTTGGAAGATAGTTATCCCTGGTTGAGAATCTCTGCTCTGGAGAAGAGCTCCTTTGTGTAATTTTCACAGTATACAGCCATGTCTGTGGGTTAGCAAGGGTTCTAACAAATTAAAACACAGAGGTTGCTTTAGGAAGAGGAATGAGAGGTCAAAGAGCAGAAATTTACATAGCACTGATTGGATTTCTATGTCAGGTTTTTTAAAGTTAATATTTATTGCTTTTGAACTTTTGTATAATCAATAAATACAATTTTATTGCAAAATTTTCTCTAGGAGTTTGCAAGAAATTATAAATGATGAAACTGATGACATTAAAGAACTTGACATGTATTTCTCTGTAAGTATTTAGGAAAGCCTGATTATAGTTTAATCTTCATGACTGGAGATCAAATGCCAAGCCTTACAGATGCTAGGCAAGCATGCCAGCATTGAACTTTACCTCTGAATGACATCTGTCTTTGTAAAATAATTTCTATTACAGTAATTTAAATATGGAATTTTATTTTTCAAATTTATTTCACCTCTGTATTGTGAAACTTTCCCTCACTTGTTCTTTATTTGATACCTTATGTGTATGTATATATTTTTGAAAGGTCCAATTATTCAATTAATGTAAATAGCTGAATAGAATAGATTTGAAATCTACGCATGACATGTATTAGGGTACCAGTAATCCCAGAACTCCAGAGAACTGAGGCAGGAACTTGCTGTGAATTCAAGGCTAGCCTGGGGTACATAGTGAGTTCAAGGCTGCCCTGAACTGCATAGTGTAACCTTGCC
This sequence comes from Hydrochoerus hydrochaeris, assembly GCA_004027455.1. Classification (NCBI taxonomy): domain Eukaryota; kingdom Metazoa; phylum Chordata; class Mammalia; order Rodentia; family Hydrochaeridae; genus Hydrochoerus; species Hydrochoerus hydrochaeris. The sequence continues at coordinate 27,982 of PVLA01010271.1, forward strand.
TCAAAAAGACAACAAAAAAAAATTTTTTTACATTCATTTAAAAGGCTGATCTACATAAACAATTAGCTCTAGTTATTTGTAGTTTCACAGGAAGAAATATATTGGTAACAATGATATTGTGAGTGGTTGACTACATTAATACATTTTGGTTACAGATAACTTGGGATCAAAATGATATTGACTTAATTCCAGATGGGATCTCTGTACCTGTAGACCAAACCAACAAGTAAGTTTTGAGATCTAGGATGTTTGCTTTGACTATACATCAAATGTTGGTATGACAATGTATTAAAAAGGTATTTTAACTTTTAAGATAATGACTTTAGGTCACCTTTTACAATGATAAAAATTTATAAGAGAAAAAAAGATTCAAAATTAAATATTTTCACTGTTTAACAAATATTTTATACAAGAACCTATCTAAGTACTAGGAATAGAAGAGTAAAAAAGACTAAAGCAGATACTTAAATTCTGGGCAGTACCAACATGTTTAATAGATATAATGAAATAGAAAATAATTGTTTAAAGGGAAAGGGGAATTTGATGGGAGGAATGGAAAGGAAAAGAAAAAAAATTAGGAAAAGGATAAAATAGAAACAAGCTTTGTAAATAAGGAGAGGAAGAAGGGCTGAAGAGAAGGGAGGGGAATGGAAAAGAAAAAGATGAACTAAGATATGTTATGTACAGGTACAAATTCTTTATGATGAGTGTGATCATTATGCATATCTAAACTGTACCAGTAAACTTAATGATAAAAAATTTAAAATTTAAAAAATTAAATTAGGAGAACTATAAATATAACTAGGGCAAAACATAGCACATAAACAAGTTATGTGATATATTGGCAGGTAAGGATATACTATACTTTCAAAAAGTTAAAACCAGGTAAAGGATTAAGTGGCTATAGGTAATGGTATGTAGAAACCAGCCAGTATCAACTTGGAGGAGGTCATTGTTAAATTTTCAAAACTATTGACAGTTTTTTTAAAACAAATTTATCAGCTTGAAATCAGCTATTGGGGAAATATTGATACCACAGACATCAGCAAATGCTACAGATGTCCTTTCCCCATTGAACTCTTAAGTAAATATAAAAAGGGTACTTATAGTATAGAGACTGTCATTCCTCTAATGAAAATGCCCCTGCTACAAAAAATGGCGTTAATAGTTTTTCATGACTACTATTAAATACCTGGCCCCAGACAACTTATAGAAAAGATGTTTCTCCAGCTCACAATTGAAGCTACAGTGATCCACAGTTGCTGATGGCTTTCTTGCTGACAGAGTCCCAGTGTTGTGCAAGGAATCACACAGAGAAAAAACAGGAACACGTATGTCTCTGGTGGTCTCTTTCCCTCATTTTACAAGGCCACCAGCAATCTATCATGGGTGCTTCACTGTGATACCTTATATAATCCTAATCAATTCCCAGAGGCCTCACCTATTGTTACGGATTATGTCTAGATGTCCCCTCAAAGCCCGCTACAATCATAGGAGGTGCTTTTCAAAGGTAACTGGATCTGGAGTGTGTGGTGTAAGGATCAAAAGTGTGTCATTACTAAATCAGTCCACTGATTTGTTTGACAACATTTTAGATAAGATTATGGGTATAAGTGCTACACCCACCTTAGGACAATTAGCCTGCATAAAATATAAGAGACAGAGAGAGGTCTAATGTGCTCTTGCCTGCCTGCCTGTGGTGGGCTATTTCCCTGTGATGCCCCTCTGCCTTATTACCTTACCTTGGATCCAGCTGACTATGGACTGACACGAGTACAAACTGGGAGCCAAATAAGGCTATCCACCTTTAATTTTGGATACTGGGCATTTTGTCTCAGCAATGAGAAAAATAACTAATACAACTATAAGCACCACAATCATATTAAATTTCCAAATCATTACCATTTACCATCAGAAAATGCATCTTGTAGGAAGTTGTATCCTGTAGTACAAGTCAAACCTTCCAGGAGTAATTTCCATGGAGTCACATGTCCTGGGAGGACAGAACAGAAGGACTAAGCCTATCTTGACAGTGAAATCTTATGGCTGATAGGAGTGGCCAGGTGGAGAGAAAACATGGCCTGCCAGAGAGCAAAGTTACATGGCAGAGCTGTCTACAAAAGAGAAAGAGCAAGGCCAGAGAGGAAAATGGGAGAAGGAAAAGCCTGCTGAGACTGCAGGGTCAGGTCATGGAGGGGTTTTGATCCTTGCCAGGCAAGTGAGAAATCTGCCCCAAGGGCAGTGTGAATCCTTTGAAAGATTTTGAGCAAAACAGTGACTAAAAATGGTGTGAAAGCCACTGACAATTCCACAGGAACCCTAGTCCCTATTTTGAATGGTGATCTTCCCTGGGTGAGGGACACTGGTAAGTGCTGTCCTGAGACCAAGTTGCAGCTGCCTGTGAGCCACAGGGTCAGGATGGGAAATGCCCGGGGCTCTACTGGGAGTTGTGTTGCTTAGCTGGGGTGTGCAGCACCTTAGATGCACTAAGCAAACATTTGCCCCATGATACTTTCAGCTCCTAACAGGCTACTGGGACACACCCCAAATGTCAGTGGAGAAGCACGCATATTCAGATTAGAGTTTATAAAATCTCCTATTTCCAGTGAGTAAAATGAGAGAAAAATAAGGGATTGATCTTTCTGCCTATGTTCTGTGCATTTCCTTCTTCTAGCTGAGCCCTCTACCAGTTTATTCCTATACCAGTTTATCTGGCATAAAGAAATTCACTTTTCTTTCCCAATAGAAATAGTAAAAACAGCAAAGAGGAGACTATTTTCATCACTGTTTTTTTTTTCATTCCTTCAAGAAAAGACTATGTGTCTAAGTGTGTTGACTACATTTTCAACACCTCCATAAAGGCAGTTTATGAAGAATTTCATAAAGGATTTTATCGAGTCTTTGACCAAGAGAAGATTAAATGTTTCCAGCCTGAAGAACTAATGACAGCAGTAGTTGGAAGTACTACTTATGACTGGGAAGGCTTTGAAAAAGTAAGTAGTTCATAAATTACTTCTAGTTCTTCTCAAAGACTTCATGTCCCAAAAAATCATTTTTCTCCTTTTTCCTCTCAAGAATTCCCAGTATGAACAAGGATACTACAGATCACATCCTACTATACTGATGTTTTGGAAGGCTTTCCACAAGTTAACTTTGGATGAAAAGAAAAAATTCCTCTGTAAGTACACAATGCTACCTGGCTCTTCAATTCCTTACCTTATACAAAGGTAAACAGCTGTGAGTGACAGTCATTCTTACTAGGAGGTCACATGTGTAAATGACAGAGCAAGGAGAACCTCACCTTCTAGACCACCATCCTTTCTCTTCCACAGGCCCACCTTCCATTTGTGACAAAGTAATAACTGACATAAACGCAGCTTCCCCACCCTTTCTACACTGACTAACCCTAGGCCCAGGTTTTGGATTCTGTTTTCTCTTCTGTATTCCACTTGTTGCAAATTAAACTTTGTATGTCATGCTATTATTTTAATTTATCTGAGTCTTCTGAGTCTATAATAATATGCTGTCTTATGTAAAGTAATACCAGTTGCAGATGAGGAGGAGGACAGCAGCAGCAGCAGCAGCAGCATTTGTTGTGTCTTTGCTCTGTGTCCAGCACTATCAACCATGCCATGTCTGTCAGCTCCCCTTAGCCCCAGTAGCAATCCCATGGAGTGAGTGCTATCACCTCCTTCCATTGCAAGCATAAGTACACACAGAGTTGGAGCATTTAGCACCTGGCCCATGTTCAGACACCTGGTGGGTGTGAGGTCCAGAATTTGAGCCCACAGGGTGGGTCCAGGCCTAGCTCTTAGGTTTTCTTAGTGGGAACACAGCAGTGTCCCTGGGACAGAATTAACTGTATAACCCTTTCCTTACTCCATTTTCAGCTTTTTCCTCAGTATTGAAGATTGAATGCAATTGTCAGTTTACCTTTGCTCCCCCGACTCTGACTCTGACTCTGACTCTTCTCTCCTTTCTCACTTTTCTCTCTGGTCTCTTGATAGGGTTTTGTTAAAGTGGCTACGCTGAAATTGTAAACCTCCAGCATTGTAAACCTCCAGCCTCTGGATCTTCGTGCTCAGTCCCCGCAGTGCTGAGATTAAATAAACACTTGCATCACCATGCCTATCTTAGCTTTTCTTTAAATACATATCTACTTTTGTTGTTACTGATTATTCTGGAGGACAATTTAAGCTTCTTTTACAGTTTTTCAATTAAAAAAAAAACTGCTTCTCTAATTTTCTCTCCTAAAAAGAGTAACTTTTGCTTTAACTGTCTGTACCTTAAAGAGTTCACTTACATCCTTCCACCTCTGGTTTCTCCCCCTGACTTGTGCCAACCTAAAGTAAAACAAGCCACGGCAAAAACAAAGAAAATTAAGATTATTCATGATTAATTCAAGTGACAGTCTGGGAAAACACAAGAGTCAAGCAATCTTGAAAACATGCTCAAGTGTTTTACACAACCATGGCTGTATGCAGAGCTTTAAAGTGTGAGTGGCTTGGAAATTATGTCACTTGTTAGGAGTTAAGGTTGATGCTGGGAAAAAAAGTGAATGGAGCCAGCCACAGCTTCTAGGTAGTTTGGTAGTAGTAGCCACCCACCATAGAGGTCAGCAGAGGTTAACAGTGGTTCAGAGGTCAGCTCCAGGGAAGGCATGTCTACAGCCCAGTTCAAAGTCCAGCTGGAAATTGTAGCAGGCCTGAGTATCAGTGGCCTCTGGACTCCAGTGTAAGTGCCCTGAACCTGTGCTGCTTCGTATTGGTTTTTCCTTCTCCCTTAAAAGCTTGCCCAACTCCTGTTGTAGAGTATGAGCCAGGGGGCCTCCGAGTCTCCCTGAGCACCCCAGGCTGCCCCCCTTACTCCGTGCTCAGTCTCAGTCCTCCAGGAAGCTCTCAACCTCCTGGCTCATAGTTGAACTAATTTAAATTCATCTTTTCATGGATCTGATTTACCTCAAATGAGCCACAGATTCATGGAGGACAAAAATCACATGTCGTGATTTTTCTAGGCTTTTTGTGTCCCTGCATAGTTCACTCTGCACAAGGGTGCTCACCAATCATTTATTAAATGAATGCTATTATTACTTTAAGTTTTTCTCTTTCTCTGATATATGTTAGCTAAATTTTATTATTTTCCAGTATTTCTTACAGGGCGTGATAGACTGCATGTAAGAGGCATCCAGAATCGAGGGATAAGATTCCGCTGTCCTAGAAATTTGAGTGAAAAAGATTACCCAAGATCACTGACGTGCCACAGTATTCTGTATCTGCCTGAGTATTCCACAATGGAAAGGATGGAGGAAGCCCTTCATGCAGCCATCAACAGCCACAGGGGCTTTGTGTTACCTGGGTTCTTACTGTGTTGATTACTTCACAGGGTCTCAGGGAGACTTCAGAGGCTCAGTCTCTCAGCCTTGGATTCTTCTGTTTCTGCTTATATCTAATCAGTGCAAGAGGTTGACAGCTGTTAGTAAGGCTTGGTTGGAAAATTCAGAGATAATAAAGTTATGAGTCAAGAGTAATATTTATAGTGGCAAAAATTATAACATTTTCTTTCTCCCAACCTTATTATTAAAATATTTGCTTTTACTGAATTACTCCTTAACAATAATTTTCATTTAAAAATATTCCTAATATTAAAATGTAAATTTTTAAAATATTGTACATATTCTCTAATGAATTATTTGTATGTCTGAAAGACATACTCAAATTAGAAAAAAAGTTTTTGCTAATTTGAATGTTTTTTGTCAATGTCAATATATATGTTATATTAAGGCATGTCTTTAGTTTTGATTTAGCAGACTGCTGTTTGAAAAATCCAAATATTAAAGCATTTATTGATTCATTGTATGCTTAGATAAAATTAATATTTTGGTGCCAAGAACCATTTTAAATGCAAATGCATTTATTTGGGTTAAACACTGAGGCTAAGGAAGAATGGCTATTTACTTGCAGTTGGAAAAATATGTTAAAATAATTTCATTAGGGACTTTCACAAGGATTCCAAACACATATAGTAATTCTTTAATGAGTGTGATACCTGTTATGTTATGAATAAAATCTGGAGTATAAGGACTTGCCCTATAAGAATGTTCCTTTATACCTTAGCAGAACCCATCTGTGAGATACTGACCTCAGCTCCTGCACCCCAAAATACATAACTAAACCCAAGAGTTTCACAGACAGTTTGACAGCTGAGGCAATGGCATGCTAGACTGTGTTGTTCACTTCTCCAAAGACCAAGAACTCTGCTGTTGAATGGCCACCAGGTTAGCCTTTAAACAAAGCCATAAGCCTATGCCAGGCAACATCAACCCTGCCTTTCTGTGTTTTCACCAGTGACATCTCCATTATGCCAGTCAAGTTGATCTCATCTAAAAATCACTCTTAGAAAGGGACACTTGAAACTTCAGTTAGGCTTCCCATAGAGACCTACTTTTAATGAAGCACTGTAGTACTGGAATTGGAACTTAGTCACCATGTGGTTAAAATGCCTGTATCAGAAACTTGTGAGATTTGTTGTTCTTCCCTTCTAAATGAAAAAAATCTTTGTATAGCAATGAACAATGAGATTTATGGAACCATACTTTATTTCTAACAATCTTCATCTACCTACCTCTCCTTCCCACCCCATCTCACCCACCTCATTGCAGAACAAATGTGTGTGTGTGTGTGTGTGTTACATAATTACACATGCATGTAGGAGAATGGAAATAAGGAAATAGAAGACCTCAGACCTCCACTCTATTAACTCTCCCAAGACAGAGCCTCTAGCCCCACTTACCAAGAGAAAGTGCAATCAGCAATGAAACAAGGAAAGTAATACTAGACACTGAATTTAGGAGAAAGGTAGTAACTACTTTGAAAAAATCTATTCAAATAAAATAGCAAGTTGTGAAGAAATAGGCGAATGCCTAGACAATTCAGACTTAAGTCATAAATATGCTTAACAACGCAATAACAAGCAATGAAATTAACACAGCAATAAGTAATCTGCCAAGGGTCGGATTGACTGTTGAATTCTACAAAAGATGTTATATCAGCAATGCTGCTCGAAGCCCTTCAAAGAAACAGAAAGAAATGGAGTTCTCCTGAACTCATTTATGGAAGCCAGTATCACCCTGATTCCAAACTCAGGTAAAGACCCAACTGAAAAAAGAAAACTATAGGCTGGTCACTTTAATCAACATGTTGGAAAATTCCTTAAAAAAATACTGGCCTAAAGAATGCAGTGCATTATCAAAAAGATCACACATCCTGATCAAGTAGGTTTCATCCCAGAGATGCAAGGATGTTTCAGCATACTTAAGGCAATAAATGTAATAACACACAGAAGTACAGTTTAAAAAAAATCATTCTATCATTTTAGTTGATGTACAAAAACCTTTTGACAAAATCCACTTTCATGATTAAAAGAAAACCCTGAAGAAAATAGGTATAAAAGGACTATACCTGAGTATGATAAAAAATGATAAAAGGTATACATGATAAACCAGTAGCTAGCATCATAGAAAAAGCATTCTCTCTAAAATTAGGAACAAGATAAGGGTACCTACTATCACCTCTTTAGTCAACATAATACTTGAAACATTAGCTAGAGCAATTTGGCAAGAAAAAAAAGCGGGGGATACAGGTAGAACTCAAATTATAATTATTAAAGCTTTTTTTTAATTTTTTTAAAAACTTTTAAAGAGAATAAAAGCAAAACAAAGCAGAGCAGAGTAAAACTGCAAATAACACACGATTTCAGAAAAAGACAGCAGGAAATCAACATTTCCTATCATAATGTCTCTTATTTTCTTCTAAATAGTTGTCCATACCTTTAAACACAGTAAGTTAATACAAATCAAAATAGTATAAAAGCAAAGGAAAATAGCCTTAAGGGCTTTCACTAGGGAATCAATAATGGCTAGCATAATGCCTCTTGTTTTCTTCAAAATAGTTGTCCATACCTTAATATGTATTGAAATCAAATAATTGAAAGCAGACTAAAATCAATCAAAACAAAGAATAAAAGCATTATTGGACTTCAAAACAAAATGATAGGAAATCATCAATGGCTACCATGATGTCTTTTAAGTGTAGTTGTTCATATTATCACACATAATAAAATCAATTCTTATAAACTGTTTAGGTGTAGTTCTAGGCATATATAAGCCTATGTATGTACATCTATCCTTTCTGTATTAGAGGGAGAAAAAACAACAAATAACTATGAGAGCCCAAAACGATAACAATGTAGACTTCAAAAATTCGAGTAAGACTTTTGAAGATAACTATGCAAAACAACAAAATTTGTTATGTTCCTATCAAATTATAATTATTTAAAGATGTTGTGATACTCTACATGGAAGACCCAAAGAAATCCATTAAAAAACTCTTAGAATTAATACATTACAGCATGTACCAGGATACAAGGTCATTGTATTTGTGCATACCAATGAATGGGATGAGAAGGAAATTATGAAAATAGTAGCATTCACAATAGCTTCAAGAAAAATGAAATACCTAGGAATTAACCTAACCAAGGAAGTGAAGGACCTGCACAAAGGAAACTACAATAACTAAAGAAGGAGATTGAAAAGAACATCAAAAAACGGAAAGATATCTTTTGCTTCTGTAGGCAGAACAAATACTGTCAAAATGGCTATATTCCTGAAACTATTATACGGATTTGATAGAGTCACAATCAAAATACTAACAGCATAGTTTACAAATTGGGGGGGGGAGATCCTAAAACTCATATGGAACCAGAAGAGACCCAGAGTAACAAAATTGATGTTGGGCAACAACAGCAAACCAGGAGACATACCAAGACCTGCCTTCACACTATAATATAATATAAAGCAATAGTAATATTAAAAAAACATGCATAGTATGGAAACAACAGATACATTTATCAATGGAACATAATTAAGGATACAGAAACTTCCCCAGGCACATTTAGCTATTTGATCTTTGACAAAGGAGCCAAAAGCATGTTGGATGAAAGCCTATTCAACAGTGGTGTTAGGAAAACTGATTATCTGTGTGAGGAAGATTGTAACTAGAACCTTATTCCGCACCATACACTAAAATCAAAATAAATCAAAGATCTAAATATTAAAACAGAAACATTGAACCTACTGGAAGATAAAACACTTGAAAACAGGTGTAGGAAAGTTTTCTAAGCAGAACCTCAACAGCACAAAAAATAGTAGCAACAGTCAATAAATTGGATTATATCAGACTAAAAAGCTTCTGTACAGCAGAAGAATCAGTGAAGAGACAACCTACAGAATGTGAAATTTTTTTTCCAACTATTCAGACAAAGAACTAATACCTAGAATATACAAAGAACCCAAAGGAATTAAGCCCCCTAAAACTAAAGACCCAGTCAAGAAATGGGCAAGAAAAATGAACAGACACTTTACAGAGAAAGACGAAAAATGTTCAGTATCTCTGTTAGAGAAATGCAAATTAAAATAACACCAAGATCCCAGCAAGAATGGCAAGCATTAGGAAATCAGTAACAAATACTGGCAAGGCTACAGTGAAAGAGGAGCTCTTCACTGTTGATGTGAATATATACTAGTATAACCATTATGGAAATCAGTATGAAAGCTTCTCAACTGCAGTTAGAAGTGCTATATTACCCAACAATCCCCCTGCGAGGTATCTTCCCCAAAGGGCTTAAAAGATCACACCACAACAATACATATAACCAGGGTTTACAGCAGCACAATTCATAATAGCTAAATCCCAGAAACAGATGACTGTATTAAAAAATAGTATCCATATATAATACTACTGTGCTACAGAGAGTGACAAATTTGAGACATATGTAGGAAAATGGATATGCCTGGAAAATACAATTTTTAGTAAAATAGACCAGATGTACTAGCTTAAATATCATATGGTAGCTCTCATTTGAATTAGGCAAAGTATAAACAGAGACATTGTCCAATGGAATAAGTACAAGGGGTGAGAAGGAGGGGAAAGAGAAACAAATAGAATAAAAATATGCCAGGTACAGGAACCTAATAACTCCAATTAATATAAACAATATAAGCCAAAACATGGGCTAAGATTCATAATACCAACAAGATTAAAAAATGGAATAGGGAAACGAGAAGGAGGAAGGGAAGGAGAGGGAAAGGGGAAGAATATTTTTTAAAAAGCTGTGATTGTACCTGTAGCCACTTCCCAAGACAATTATAAACTGCATGAACTGCAAATGTGTAATAATTACATTTAAATAGAAATACATAAATCCTTTTTCAGATTTTAATATATTGAGCACATCCAACAAAATTTAGAAAGGATAATGCCTCATGACCAGCTGATGTTTAGCTGGAAGTGAAATAAAAACTTATATTATATCCTATTTGTAGAAAAAGTTATCTCAGTATAGGTAGAAAAGAAATTTGAGAAAATTCAACACTCACTCATGCATGATAAATATTCCTGTGAAATATTAACTAAAATGGAACTTAACCAACGTGATAAACCTACCCTAACCTCATTACTTAATGCCTTATGACTAACACTTGCTAGGAGCTAGAGTTTCTCTCATCACTTCTATGTATCCTTGAACTAGAGATAGAAATGTATATAATAAGGCAAAGGAAACAAAGAAAAGGCATACAGATGGTAAGGGACAAATAAAACTAATTTTGTCGACTACACTATCAGGTGCAGAGGATTTTAAAGAATCTACAAAAAACTAGAACTCTTGAAACAGAAAGGTCTCAGGACTTAAGGGCAACAAAGTTAACTATATGTCTGTGTATTCACCACAGTCACAAATTGAAATTGGAAAAAGTACCATTTACAATCTAAAAGAAATAGGCCTGGGCTAGGAATGTATCTAAGTGGTAGAACACTTGCCTAGATTCACAAGTTCTGGTGTTCAGTGCTCAGCCTTCAAACTATAAAAATGAACTATATTTCCATATGCTCATCACAATTATAAATTCAAACCTGAAAAAAGTTCCATTTTTAATATGTATTTTTAAAAAGAACTACCTGTTACCAAGTAGAAGTACAGGAGGTCCAGGGCTTCTTTTCAGGTCATTTGTGTCCTGAACAAAGAATTCAACAAGACCCAGAAAAGGCAGTGAGGGTGCACAGTAGATTCTGCTGAAGTCAAAGAAAGTCTACAAAGCAAGAACAGGTCAGCAAAAAAGGCTCTTGGGGTCCCTAAAGATAAAAGGAAAGGGTCCTTTAGTATCTGAAATATCTGGCTTGGCCTCTACCTCATGTAAATTAGGCATTGAGACAATAATCCTATTAAAAAAAAAAAAAACCCAATCTCACAACCAGGAGTAAATTGTCCTATCAGAAAGCTCACTTGGCCTCATGCCAGATGTAAATGATCAGGAAAAGTTTGTTTTGATTGTTAATGTCATATATACAGGGATTATTTTTTTTAAAAAGAATAAAACAAAACAAAACAGAACAAAGCAGATGAAAACAAAACAATGCAAGCAACACAGGATTTCAAAACAAGACAACAGGGAATCAGCAGTGGCTACCACAACATCTGCTCTCCCAGACATAGTTGTCCATATCATCACACACAATGAATTCAAACAAAACAAAACAGTATAAAACTGATCAAAACAAATGACTGAAAGTATTACTAGCCTTCAAAACCAGACAATAGGAAAATCAACAATGGCTACCATCATGTCTCTTACTCTCTTCAAAATAGCTGTTCATATTGAACCTTCACACATATTGAAATCAAATAATAGAAAACAGACTAAAACCAATCAAAACAAAGAATAAAAGCATCATTCAAAACAGGATGACAGAAAATCAGCAATGGCTACCATAATGTTTCATTTTCTTAAAAGTAGCTGTTTATACCATCACATGTAGTAAAATCAAGTCTTGTAAATGCAAAAGTTCTAAGCATGTATAAGCCTATACATGTACATCTATCCTTTCTGTATTAGAGGGGAAAACAAAACAAAACAAAGCACAAGAAAAACAAAAAAAGAGACAAATAACAATAACAAAAAAAGCCCAAACAATAATAATATAGGCTTTCAAAACAAGGTGGTAGGAACATAACTAAGGTTATTATTTTGCATAGTTATCTTCAAAAGGGTTACTCAGACTACCAGACATAAACAGGAAAATTGATCTAATCCTATGAATATTAACTGTTTTGTTCCAAGAATTAACAGAATTTGTAGTACAATTATCTTAGCTATCTTAAGTGTGTATATATACAAATTTATATCCTTTTTCTTTTCACATCCTTCTTTTCTCCTCTTCCCTGATTTATTTTTCCCCTTTGAACAGTTTCTTACCCTTTCACAATATTTATTGAAGGTTTTGTATCTTATCTACTTTTTCTGTTTCTTATACTAGGGAGACAATATGGTATTTACACATGTGAGCTTAATTTAGTCCACTTATGAATATGGTCTCAAATCATATCCATTTATCTATCAAAGCCTCAGTGTTATCCTTCTTTATATCTGAGTGGTGCTCCATTGTATAAAAAATACCACATCTTTTTTTTATCCATTCCTTAGTTGATGGGCATTTAGGTTGTTTCCAAGATCTGGTTATTACAAATTGTGCTGTTATAAACATGAGAGCACATATATCACTGTGGTATGATGTTTTCAGTTCTTCTGGGAATATGCCTAGGAGTAGCATAGCTGGGTCAAATGGGACTTCCAATCCCATTTTTTGAGGAATCTCCAGACTGACCTCCACAGGGGTTGCACCAGTCTACACTCCCATCAACAGTACAGATGAGTTCCTTTTTCTCCACAGCCTCTCCAGAATTTGTTATTGGTGGTTTTCTTCATCCTGGCCATTCTTTCTGGAGTGAGATAGAATCTCAGTGTGGTTTTAATTTGCATTTCTCTAATGACCAATGATGCTGAATTTTTTTATGTATTTATTTGCCATTTATATTTCTTCATCTGAGAAGTGTGTATTCATCTCAGATGTCCATTTTTGAATTGTGTCTTTGAATTTTGGGGATCTGATTTTTTAAAATTTTTATATGTTCTAGATAGAAGTCCTTTGTCTGAGGGACACCTAGTTAAGATTTTTTCCCAACTGGCAGGTTTGCTTTTCACTCTGATGGAGATTTCTTTTGGCATGCAAAAAATTTTTAAAAAGAGAAGATCCCAGTTGTTGATTCTGGGAAGTATTTCATGTGCAGTTTGCTTTTTGTTCAGAAGTTCTTTGCCAACCCCTATGTCTTCAATATTTATACTTGCTTTGTCTTCTAGCAGATTTAGTGATTCCGTGTTAATATTTAGATCTTTGATCCATCTTGACTTTAGTGTATGGTGATAGGCATGGGTCTAGTTTCAGTTTTCAGTGTATGAAAAGCCAGTTTTTCCAACACCACTTATTAAAGAGCTCACTTTTTTCCAGTGTACATGTTTGAGCCCTTTGTCAAAGATAAGGTGGCTGAGTGTGTTTGTAGTTGTGATTATATCTTCTAATCTATTCCATTGATCTTCAGGTCTGTTTTTATTCTGGTACCATATTGATTTTATCACAGTAACTTTGTAGTATGACTTCAAGTTAGGGATTGTGATGCCTCATGCCTTGCCTTTGTTATTCTAGGATTGCCTTTGATATTCTAGGTCTCTTCTGGTTCCAGATGAATTTTAGGAATTATCAGTTCCTGACCTAGATCCCTAATCTCCCAAACCGAGTGTATGGTGAAGGCTTAAATAAATTGAGACAAGTGATATGATTTTAGGGCTCCAGGAGGGTCAAAACCCTTTAGCTGAAGGCCATGGGTTTAGCTCAGTGGCGTAAGTGCCTGCTTGTCAAATGCGAGGTCATGAGTTCAATCCCTGGCACAAAGAAAGAAAGAAAGAAAGAAAGAAAGAAAGAAAGAAAGAAAGAAAGAAAAGAGCTCCAGACCCTGAGGGCTAAGATAAAGATGTCTCTCGACCACCCATATTTATTAGGTCCAACAACAAAGGGTGGGGGGAAACCAAGGAAAGCAAAGCAAATAAGAAGGATCTTGGGAGTCACTTCAAAGACTTCTCCAAGTAGTAAAATCATGCCAATTTAGGAGACCCATCTTATCTCCAGGATGACATTTATGGTAGAAGTGTGACTGCAGGAGTGAAATTCCTTCCACTGCAGTCTCTATTTACTTAATTAGTGTTGGAGCCAAGGTGTCTTCAGCTGTGGCCTTATCTTGCCTTTTGAGATATCTCTGGCCTCACAGGCCATTACAGGCCTCAGCCAGGACCAGTGATTCATAGAGGTTCACTTATTATATGAATCAGCTCCCTTCACCAGGCAAGGGGCTGAGGCCTAGGACAGACTCACAGATAAACATAGAAAGCCAATTAGTTAATTTTAAATCCTGCTCAGAGCTGCTTCATAGTGGTCTCCAACAAGGAATGATTTCTCTAGATCTATGAGGTATGTTCATGGTATTTTGATTGGAATTGCATTAAATCTGTGTAACAATTTTGAGAGATTGGCCATTTTCACAATATTTATTCGTCCTATTCATGTAGAAGGAATGTCTTTCTGTTTTCTGAGATCCTCTTCAATTTCTTTTTTCAGAGTACTGTAATTTTTGCTGAATAGGTATTTATTTCCTTTGTTAGATTGATTCCTAAGTATTTCAATTTTTTGGAAGCTCTCAGTGAGTTTGTTGTTTGTGTATAGGAATGCTATTGATTTTTGAGTGTAGACTTTGTATCCAGGTACATTGCTGAATTTGAATATTACATCTAGAAGTCTTTCAGTGGAGTTTTGGGGGTCTTTTATGTAGAGTACCATGTCATCTGAAAATAATGATAATTTAACTTCTTCCTTTCCTATTCTTATTAAAGAAGAAATTTAAAGGAAGAAATTTAAAGCATTTAATTTCTCTGTTTTTGTCTAATTGCACTGGCTAATGTTTTCAACACCATATTGAATAGGAATGGTGATGATAGACATCCTTGTTTTGTTCCTGATTTTAGAGTGCAAGCTTTCAGTTTATGACCATTTAATATGATGCTGGCTGTTGGTTTGTCATAGACAGCTTTTATCAGATTGAGGTATGGACCATATATTCTGAATATCCATAGAGATCTTATCATAAATGAGTGTTGGACTTTACCAAAAGCTTTTTCTGCATCTATTGAGATGATCATGTGATTCTTATTTTTGGCTCTGTTGAAATGGTGTATTATGTTTATTGATTTGTGTATGTCAAACTATCCCTGCATTCCTGGTATGACTCCCCCTTGGTCATAGTGTATAATCTTCTTGATCACTTGCTGCATTCAGATGGAATGCAGCAAGTGATCAAGAATTTATTGAGGATTTTTGCATCTGTATTCATTAGGGAGACTGACCTATAGTTCTCTTTTTTGGTTGAGTCTTTCTTTGATTTTGGTATTAGGGTAATACTTGTTTTTAGGAATGAGTTAGGGAGACTTGCTTCCCTTTCAATTTCACTGAAGAGTTTGGGAACTGTTCAAATTGAGTCTTTCTTGAATTTCTTGTAGGATTCCACAGTGAATCCATCTGGACCTGGACTTTTCTTTGTTGGTAAGATTCTAATTACATTTTCAATTTTTTTTCATTCATTGGAATTGGGTTATTCAGAAGTTTCACAACTTTTTATACAGCTTTGGTAATTCAAATGTGTTTAGGAATCTATCCATTTCTTCTGTGTCACCTAACCTATGAGATAAAGGTTTTTGATAATCTTCTGTATTTCCACAGGGTCTGTAGTGATTTTGCCCTTTTCATTCCTTATTTCAGGAATTTGAGTTTGTTCTTTCCTTTTTAAAATAAGTTTGGCTAGGGGATTATCTATTTTATTTATTCTTTCAAAAACCAACTGTTTGATTCATTAATTCTTTGTATTGTTTTCTAGGTCTCTATTGTGTTGATTTCTGCTCTGATCTTTATAATTTCCTCCCTTCTTTGGACCTTGGGCTTAACTTGCTCTTCTTTTTCTAGATGTCTGAGGTGTAGCATCAGGTTGTTTATTTGTGTTCATTCTTTTTTCCTGATGTGGAAATTTATCACAGTGAATTTCCCTCTGAGGAGTGCTTTCATTGCATTCCCACAGGTTCCAGTAAGTTGTCTTTTCTCTTGCTTGTAGATATTGTTTAATTTCCTCTGTGACACATTGATTGTTTAGGAGTGTATTATTTAATTTCCATGTGTTTATGGAGTTTTTGCAGTTTCTTTTGTCATTAATTTCTAGTTTCATGGCACTTTGATCAGATAATATGCATGGGATAATTTGAATTCTGTTGAATTTATTTAAACATATTCTATGGGCTAGTATATGGTCTATTTTAGAGAATGTCTCATGTGAAGCTAAGAAGAATACATATTCTGAGTTGTTTGGTGGAACACTCTGTACACATCTACTAAGTCCATTTGTTTACAAATTTGATTCAGTTCTGTTATTTCTTTGCTGATTTTCTGTCTAGCTGATCTATCTCCTTGTGTTAGTGCAGTGTTAAGGTCTCCCATTATAATCATGTTATTACTTATTTGATTTTTCATTTCTATTAATGTTTGTTTTATATAGCTGGGTACTCTCATATTAGGTGCATATATTCTCAGGATTGTTATCTCATCCTCTTGAAGTTCTACCCTAACTAATATATAGTGGCCTTCTTTGTCTCTTCTGATCATTCTTGGTTTGAAGTTCACATTGTCTGCAAACAGAATTGCTACCCCTACTTTTTTTGGGTTCCTATTGCATGAAGTATTGTTTTCCATCTTTTGACTTTCAGTCTATGAATTTCTTTTTGGGTTAGATGGGTTTCTTATATACAACATATGGTTAGATGTTGTCTTTTGATCCATTCTGCCAGTTTTGGCTTTTTTTAATTGGTGAATTGAGGCCATTTACATTAATGGTTATTACTGATATATATTGGCTTATTTTTGTCATGTTGTCTTTTTCTGTTGGTTTTTTACCTTTCCCTTTTGTTTGTTTATCTTGCTTAGTGATATTTTTCTGTTGGTGTCTTTGAAGTTGTAATTATTTTTATGTCTATCTGGGATATCTCTCAGTATTGTTTGCAGAGTTGCTTTAGTAACCATGAAGTTCTTCAGCTGTTTCTTGTCATAGAAGTATGTTATTTCTCCAAAAATTTTGAAGGACAGTTTTTCAGGGTTCGTCAGTCTGGGCTGGAAGTCATTTTCCTTTTAAGTACTTCACTCCCTGCTTTTCTTGACTCCTTTGTTTGTGTTGAGAAGTCTGCTGTGATTCTGATGGGCTTTCCTTTATAGGTGATCTGTCTCTTTTCTCTAACACCTTTTAATTTTCTGTTCTTACATTGAATTTCTGGGATGTTATTATAGGTCTGAATGTAGATTTATTTTGATTATGGGTAATTGGAGTTCTATATGCTTCAGATATGTGTATGTCAGTTTTCTTTCCCATGTTTAGGAAATTTTTGGCTGTTACTTCTGTAAATAGTCTGTTAATATCATTTGTGTTGTCACCTTCTTTTTCATTTACACTTATCAATCTTATGTTGCTTTTGTTTGCATCATCTTGTAACTGTTGAATTGTTATTTCCTGATTCCTTATTATTTATAGAAGATCTTTCCTTTCTTGTTCACTAGCTGCAATCTTGTCTTTGAGGTCTGAAAGTCTGTCTTCACATTCATTCAGGTGGTTGTGCCAGCTTTCCATGGAATTTTTGAATTCCTGCATATCTCTTTGAATGTTTCATGCATTCTATTTCTTTCTTATATTGTTAATTCAAGGTTTCCATCTTTTTGTGGTGTTCCTCAATTTTCTTCAAATATGTCTTCTTTAGATGTGTTCAGCATTTCTTTTAATACATTTGTCATTTCTTCTTTTACCTGGCAGATTATTTCTGATCTGAGTTCCTTACAGCTTCATGGAATTGTTTCTTTACTTCAGTTGCTCTCATTTCAGAAGTTTTAGGAGTATGTTTCACACTTTATTGTATGTTTATGTCTCCTAGGCTTGTTTGTGATGGATTGGAGGTTTGAAATTTCATTTTGCTCTTTTGTTTTGTCATTTTCCTGTATTCCCCTGGAGAAGCTGAATGCAATGTCTCAGTTGTTTTCTGGGTTGAGGATGACTGTGCATACTGCAGGGAGTTTCCCCAGTTGAGTGGAAGTCATTAGTCAGGACTTATCAGGTCCCTATTGGCACTCAAAGGCTCCTCAAATGGGGGAGTGCACTTGGCAGACCTTCAGTACACCCCACACAGTACTCCAAAGCTCCCTGGCTGCTTCAGATTGCTGGGTGGGACTCAACCAGGTTCCAAGTGGTGTACAAAGGCTAAACAGCTAGATAGAGTATACTGTGCATGCCTTCAACTCAGGCCACATGGCACACCAATGCTCCCAAGCTGCTTGGGGTCATTGGGAGGGGTCCTAACAGGTTCTAAGTGAGGTGCTGAGGTTGCACAGCTAGGTGGAGTTCACTGTGCAAGCCTTCCACTCATGCCATTCAGCTTTGCTGCGTGGGGCCCAACCAGGACCTGGAGTGACCTACCAAAGTTCCCCAGCTGTTTGGGGATGCTGTGTGGGGCCCTATCATGTTCTTAGCAAGGTGCTGAGTTTGCACTGCTAGGTGGAGTTTGCTGTGCAGGCCTTCTGCACAAGCTACTTGGTGCAGGAGGTTCCCCTGCCACCATAAAGAGATTATTAGTAGTACACTGTTTGATCCCTTGAATTGGATGAAATTCAAATGTAAGATCAAGAATAACCCTTTGATTGGTCCCATGAATAGTGCTCAGAATCTGTGAGCCTGGAGTCACTGTAGGTCCCATGCTCTGTACATGTCTTGCCTTTTTAGAAAACATCTTGCTCAACTAGGTTATCCGATCACCTTTGACGTGGCTGATTGGTTGGTTTTTCCTAGCTCTAATCTACCTCATTCTCTCCAAGGGCCATAATCCCCATAATTCTTTATGGGATGCTATGGAAGAGAAAAAAATCTCTCTTCTATAGCTACTTCCTACTGAAGATGGGGTCATTGGGAGGGGTCCTAACAGCATGTAGGCTCTACATGCTGTGGATTGTGTGCTCTTTAACTACTTTGTAAAGTTGGGGCTTCCTAGATAAGTCAGTAAAAAACTGTCAGAAAGTATTAAGAGTGCCTGTAGGCCATGAGTTGTTGGGAAGCTTATTGAGTAGATAAGGCTGGGTGACTTTGTTGAAAGAGTCATGAAACATAACCTAGAACACCAACTAAAAGTGGATCTTTTGAAGACTTGATTGGACAAACTTTATACAATATTAGTTTGAAGATGCAAGGGCCAAATAGGACTAGGAGGAGAATAACAATGCATTGTCTCAAGAGAGGAAGAAACGTGGGACTTTATTGCTAATTGGGTAGTGTTGGGATCAGTGCCCTCTTTGTATTGGTGTAGACAGGAAGCCTGCTCATAAATCTTGATGTCAGTCTCAACCTGTCCATAATTATTTATATAGGTGTACAGCCCTTATTGATAGTAGCACAATCTCCTCCTTGAATGGTTAGCAAGTAATTGAGGACTAAATGATTGACTTATTTACCCAGTGAATCTACCATATTACCCAGTGAATCTAGAGATTTTTGGAGAGCTCAGTGATCTCTGGTCATGCAAATGATGAAGTCCCATAGAGCTGAGGTCATAATAGACCAATCTGACCCACAGAGCAAGAGTAGATGCTGCAGTGCCTGTACCAACTAGCATGAAGCCAAGTCCCTATGTGGACTCAGTGTGTGTGACATTGCAGATTTGTATTGATGGTCCAGGGGATTAGAGGGTTCCCAGGACACATTTTCCCAAACACTGAACATTGTCCATGCAGGGATAGGGCATAATATTATTAGATAAAAGGGATGAAGGCCTATCTTTTCAGGGTAAATGACGACTATTAGGTCCACAGAGGAACATGTACCTTTAGGTTATACAAACACTTGAGCTTGTAGTACTATTAAAGTAATGGATTATAAATTGGGTCAACTTACTAATAGTAGTGTTGCAAACTAGGGAAAAGGGTCCTCCTCAGTAATAGTGGTTAGTAGTCCACAGTCCTTAGGATGCCTGTTGATATTTTATCTTCCAGGAAACCAAGGTCATCCCCTGCCAGTTAGAATATTTATTAGCTTGTCCCATCCAGAGACTATAATGACCTGAGCACCAATGATTGTAATTAGCTTGATGGTTGATTTGGTTAAATAAGAACACTACTGCTGAGATAATAGTAGTGATGTAATACTGAAAGCTGATATTAGAACATTTTAAAAGTTGGGCAGATTGTATATTGCAAAACTGACTATAGTGGTTGTTTGAAAAGTAAAAAAAAAAAGGACAGAGTCCTGGGAATTACAGATATTTATGTCTGGGCTCAATTTGAAACATTGATAACTTTTTGCTTCAGAATCTAATGTCACAACAACTGAACTCAAATCATGAGTAGTATTAGTAAGGTTAAAAAGGATCAAGGCATTCAGAGAGATAAATCAAAATATCTCCTGCCCTGTCTTACAAGGTGGACTGTGACAGATCCCGCAATTACATTTTTCCTTTTTGATTATCTGAGAGAAGTTGACTCATGAGTTTTGTTCCTAAGCTCTGCAAAGAAGAAAGCATGGTGAAGAGGGATACTAGATAAACTACCAAGAGCCCAAGAGCCATGGTCTGAACAAAACTACCACATTATAGGTACCACTAAAACTAGAGACCCAAGACAGGTACCTGTTTAAGCTGCAGGAGTCATTATTAGAGCTCATATTCATTCTATTTCTAGGGGAGTTTCTGATTCATAGTAGAACTATTAGTAACAACTAAAATAGTTACAACTATTTTAGTTGTTACTAATGGCAGAGTTTCGCTAGGATGCACTTTAAGGTCTGATTGGCTCTTTCAACCTTGTCTAAGGATTGATGTCTACACAGTGTAAATGATCATCTGCGCCCAGAGTCTTTGCTATTCTTTATGTTAGTTGAGAGACAAAAAGGAAGGGTCATTATCACTCTAAAGTGACTGGGGTCACCCACAGTGGGAAATAATTTATTTAAGTAGGACTGTACTTGTACAGCTCTTTCAGATCAAGTAGGAAAAGCCTCTATCCATTAAATAAAATCATTAACACTACTAGTTGTTTATATCAGGCTGGAAATTTAGCTCAGTGGCTCAAGTGCTTGCCTAGTAGTCCTAAGTTCATGAATTTAATCCCCAGTCCAAAAACAAAAAATAGTTTTTTTATATCCCCTATAAGGTAGCATGCGGGTGAAATCTGTTGTCCAGGCTTCACCAGAGTAAATATCATTCTTTTGGATATCTTCAAGCAATACAGGAGGTCTTGGTCTTTGTGAATTATTGTAGGAATAAAGCAGGCAAGTATAACAAAAACTTGTTAGACCATGAAGTCACAGCCAGGCCCACAAAATCCAATTAGTCATGGCCAAAATGGCATCATGTCCTATGTTAAATGAATAATTTGGCCTTTTACTGCCTTCCACCAGGTTTCACTGGGGCAAAACTGTCATTTTCCCAAATACTACTGGGAATCCTTACTTACCCTGGTCCCTGGCCCATTGGTCATCATCATTGTTGTATTTAAGTTCATTGATCTTTGAAAGGAAAAAGGGCTAAAAAGAGAAGTATTGCTAGTGAAGTTTGCTGGGCTTCCTTATTGGCCTTTTGAGATTCTAATAAGACAGGGTCCATATTTATTTAGTGTTCCTGGTGTCCTCATGATTTCCTTGGGGAGCTGGATTACTCCTAGAAGTTTAAGTATTAGCCTTCTACCAGGTTGGGGGATAGATCCTGGTCATAGGAAGTGGGTCCCTCAAGGAATGGCCTGAAGGGCATATTTCCTCTGCTTCCTTGTCTCCATTTCCTGATCACCATTCTATGAGCAACTTTCTTCTGTCTTGCCCTTGTGCCATGCTGTCCTACTTGGAGTCAACTGACCATCCAAGGACTGAGACTACTGAAACATGAGCCAAGATAAACCTTTCCTTCATTAAGATGTTAGTGTCAGGTATTGTGTCACAGCAACAAGGAAAGTGACTAAGACACCTCTTCAATTAACATTGCTGTGGCCATTATAATTCTTAGACATGAAAGTCAGCCAGTAGGCCCTCTATCCATTCCTCTCTTCTCAACCATATAAAGGGAGAAAAGTTTTGTTAGATCAGGTATCTTCAAAGCAGGAGCTTGGCTCAGTGTCTGATTTAAAACATGAAAACGGTCTGTTTGCTTGGTTCATCCAAGGGTTCAGCTTCAGACCCTGTAATAGCCTCATAGAAAGGTTTTCCTATAAGTCCAAAACTCAGGATCCTTATCCTACTAAACCTGGAGACTCCTAAAAAAGAGCAGATCTGTTGTTCGGTGACTGGCAACCCTAGATTACAATATAACTCTGATTCTGTCCTAAGAAATTTTAGAGTTCTCAAGTATGAGACCCTTTGCCATGAATTTTGAGATTTCTCCTTAGACACTTTGTACCCTCATACAATCAGAAAGTTGAGGGCCTTTTGTAGCATTTGTACTAGATTCATTCAAAGAAGGACCATATATTGGAGTGTCGTGTACATATTGTAGGATACCCCCTGAAGTGAGCTGTAAGTTCCTAAGCGCCCTGTCAAACGCACAGGCAGAGGCATGGAGGCTATCCCTGAATCCTTGAGGAAGTACAGAATAGGTGTACTATTGTCTTTTTCTTATGGAATTTCCCCAATTAGGAATTGAGAGTCTGAGAATAGAGAAATAAAGAAAATAGTGTTCTTAAAGTCAAGGACAGACAGCCTGTTGATGTCCCCATGGATTTGAACAAGTAGTATATATGGGTCTGGCTCAAAAGGAGTATTGGAATCAATGTCTCATTATTAATGTGATGGAAATCTTGTACTATTCAATATTCTCCTGAGGGCTTTGCCATTAGGAAGACTGAGGTATTACAACAGGAACTGGCAAGCTTTTACATTAGTCCATACTTAAACATGTCTATTAGAGTTTGACACCAACTTTTTGTTTCTTTTATAAGGTACTGCTTTTTATTGGAGGAATAATTGGGATCCTTTAGCCTTATTTTTATTGGTACTATAGTTTTAGCCCTTCTGGATACTTCACTATACAAACCAGGGATTAACTTAATGAATAATATAGCCTGGGACATCTAAACCCTTGAGAATTAGAAATCTGTGGGGTTTATGATGAAATGATAGCATGACCAGTGAGAAATAAGGTATCTCTCCAAAGGAACAGAATGGGAGAGCTGGGCCCTATTAGAAATTAATGGCCAAATGTTCATCCCTCAATTTAACAAGTCAACATGGCAGTGAAATGACTTTCCTTTGGGCTTCCTTCCACTCTAATACTAATGTGGTTTTGGAGGAGGGTTTCCTGAAAAAAAAGGTTAGAACAGAGTAAGCCACCCCTTGTGTCAAAAAGGAATTTAATTTGCTTATCCATGACATCTAAGTTTACTCAGGCTTCTTCACTGGTGATAGGCATGCCTCTGGGCAGAGGTGATAAAGATGGCCCTGGTCCCTTCAGTCCTGCTTTCCCCCAGATGTGCCACTGGAGGCTTGGCTGGCCTAGTACCCTTCTGGTAACAGGGACAGTCAGGCTCCCAATGCCAAATGCCAAGATGATTACCAAATTCTTGGCAATTGAGGCAGGGACCTAGGGGCAATTTGGTGCAACCCTTAGCCCAATTCTCAGTTTTCTTACATCAAACGCAAGGTTTTTCCTCTGAGTTTTCCCCTGAGATGCCTTGAGATTTCCAAGGGTACTTCCAACTACAGTGAACATAACTATGCCTGCCATCTTC
The DNA here is from genome assembly GCA_004027455.1 of Hydrochoerus hydrochaeris. Lineage (NCBI taxonomy): Eukaryota > Metazoa > Chordata > Mammalia > Rodentia > Hydrochaeridae > Hydrochoerus > Hydrochoerus hydrochaeris. The sequence continues at coordinate 51,753 of PVLA01010271.1, forward strand.
CCTCCTCCAAGTCTTCATTGTTATAAAACCATAACAGCTATGTCCAACACCTGGTTTTGACCATTTGTCTTCCCTAACTGTAGCTTTTGGAACTTCTTTTGAATATCAGAGACCAACTGACTAGTGAAATGTTGGAATCTAAATTAGTAAATTTTCTGTTTTAAAAGGTGGCAGTTTTATTTTTTTAATCTTCCCTTGGGTAACTTCTCTAACCTGTTTATATTTAAAATTGCTGAATTTGGCAATATCTTTTCTTATTCACCTAATTAGTGCTACTATCATTTTGGCCCAGTGGAACTCACTAGATGAATTGTAGTTCCACATAAGTTTGGTTTGGGGAACTGTTCTTCTCCCAAATGGTTACCCGCTGGAGTGTGAGTTTAAGTTGTGTCTGCCTCCTCATGTATTCTGTGCTTTTTCTCTTTGGGTGTGGCAAGTTGCTAAAATAAACTGAGTATCTCTCCATAATGAGTCAAATGCCATGGCTAGGGTCTAAAAGCCATCTATAACCTGCTGAGATTGTCAGAATAGCATCCTAGTTGTTCCTTACCCTGCTGGATGTCTGTGACTGTAGAGGGGACCTATACTCATATGGCTCCTTCTGCTCCTGTCACCTCTCAAAGGGACTAAGGAATGGGGATCCCACTGACAAAGAAGCTCCACTGGGTATCTCAGGCTCATAACAGCCTGGGGTCTGCCAGCATTTATATGACCAAGGTTTTCTGTCTTTTTGGTTTTGGGGTTTTTTTTTCTGTTATTGTTGTTTTGGGATTGTTGTTGTTGTTATTGTTGAGACAGAGTCTTGCTATGCAGTTCAGGTTGGCCTTGAGCTCACTTTGTAACCCACACTGGTCTAGAACTCACAGTGATCCTCCTGCCTCAGCCTCCTGAGTACTGGGATTATAGTCATGTGCCACCATGCCTGGCTTGACAAAGGGTTTTGTTCCACTGACACACTAGTCTGAGGAATATAAGAGGAAGGCTGATAAGAGTCCCATATGGTCCCCCTGCGACACAGATAGTGATGTAGATAGAGGGTCATCAATAAAATTGACTTTTGGTTCCAGATTTTTCTTGAGGGTGGTATCCCTATGCCCCTAACAAAGACATGGGTTTTGATGGAGAGCCAAAAAGACTGAACACATGAGATATCTAACCACTTCCTTTGTTTCTCAGAGAAATGGTCTAATTGATAAATGGTACTACAATTTAAGCTATCATTTTCTGGCCATTGCTCCCAACCTATATTGAAACCATACAGTATTACAATGAAAAAATGAGGTGTTTCTTTCTTAGGTTATTCAGACCAAACTATTTCCAATTATTAAGGATTCATTATTAAGGATTCAATTAATAAAGATTCAGGCAAATCTGGAAGAACAGGTAGAGTATTTATCCTGATGACTCGAGGGACCTGTGGAAAGGAAAGTTAGATCTAAGGGTTGCTTCAATGGTATCTCCCTGAGAGAATCCATGACCCATGTTGAGTTTGCAGCATCCTCCTGAGAGCTCAACTGTCCTGTCAGTTATCTTTGACCCTTAGATGGGCACCATTGCCTCTTTTTCCATTTTTTTCCCATAGTCTGTCCTACTTTCAGGCTAGGAATGTCAGGATGAAGACCCGTCTCCTGCATCCTTTCAGATATTGCTGTTCCTCCTAGAAGCTGTATATGAACAGTGTGCTGGAAATATCTCTAGTACTGGTCAAATGTAGGGTAGGGGTTGAAATTTGTTTATTTGGAGAGAACATAGAGGTTCCAAAGTAAAACTCATAGCATCTCATCCCATCAATGGCTTTTTGGGGGAAGGGAGTATGCACGGACAGATTTGGTGAATCATTTTAGCCCAGAAGTGGGAATCTAAGCAGTGTTTCATTAGAACTAATCAAGATGTGGGGATTCCTACTTTAGATCCTGATCTAAATAGACCCTGCTGATCTGAACAACCTGAAGTGAAGGAGATACAGTCCTTGAATTTGTGATGCCAAGTAACTAATGAAATCAGAAAAGTTTGAGCCTCTTAGGAAAGAACAGAGGAGGGAAAAAGTCAGGTGAACAGGGATTACATTTAAACATGGACATTTAAAGTAGAGGCTACAAACCTACAATACAGACCTCTTTAGATCATAGATTTGTTTTGAGCCTTGCAGGATCTAAGGTGTCCTGTTCTATAACCAGGTTATTCTGGACAGAAGTCTTCAAGCCATGGGCATCCTAAATGGCTCTGAATTGTCCAACCCAACCCTGCAAAGGATGATTAATGACAAAAACACATGAGTCCAGGCAATAGTGAAAACCATAAAAACAAAAATTCCCTGTGAAGGGGGCTTACCTCCTGGCTGATTTAAAATGGCAATGTAAACCAAAAATAGTAGCACATACCTTGGGAGACTGAGGCAGGAAGAGTGCCTTGAATTAAAGATCAAACTGGTGAGAACCTTCTCAAAAAACAAAAAATAAATAAATAAATAAAAACCGAAAAGGAAGGATTCTGGGGATTTCTTTTTAAGTCCTTGATGTCATTAGCAAAGAAGTGAACAAGACTCACAGAAAAGCCAGTAAGAGGAACTTACTGAAGTTAAAAGAAAATACATTACAAGGTGAGAACAGGCCAGCGAAGAAGGCTGAAGCTCTTACGATCAAGGGAAGGGGGACTTTAGTATTCAAAATATCTGAATTGCCCCGTTTCCTGTAAATATGGCGTTGCTACAATTATCCTAACAAAATCTTGCTTGGCTTCATGTCATAGGTAAATTGTGCTATGAAAAAAGTCAGTACAAATTAGTGAAACCACTCCATTTAACCCAGCTATTCCTCTTCTAGGTTTCCTCCCAGAAAAGCTAAAGACATTGTATTATAGTGACCCATGCATATCCATGTTTATAGCAGCACAATTTATAATAGTTGAATCTGGGAAAAGCCTATGTGCCCATCAACAGATGAATGGATAAAGAAAAACTAGTACTTATACACAATGCAGTACTACTGTGTCCTAAAAAAGGATGAACTTGCGTCATTTGTAGGGAAATAAATGTAACGAGATTATAATGTTAACTGAAATACATTAAACATGCAAGCTTAAAAATTGCCTGGTTTCTTTTATATGAGAAACTTAAAATATAAATAAAGAGCAAAATGAAAGATAGATAATAGGAAGACTGGAGGTAGATTTTGTTCAAATAGGAAAAAGATCAAGAGATAGAGGTGGAAGAAGGAAAGGGAGGAAAAGAAGATGAAAAATCAATTAAAATGTGTTATGTTCATGTACCAATTCCCCAAAAGGGATGTAATAATTACATATTGCAAGCATGTACTAATAAAAATTTAAAAGTAAAAACTTACTTGGCCCTGTGCCAGACACATCTGAAGGATCAGGAACAGTGCCTTTTAATTGATTTACTCACATGTAAATGAAGTACTAGGAAAATCATCTTCCAGTTGGTCCCATGAACAGTACCATATTCAAAGAAAAATTATGCTTAGAAGTAGCCCTTTTGGATAGGTTTCATAAACAGTACTCATCAGTCATTTTAGTTTCTGTGGTTTATGCATGCCTCTTATCTTTAGAAAACATCTGGTTCAATTGGATACTTGTGGGTTTTTCTAACATGTTATGCCTAGTTGGTTGTCCAGTTATCCCTTGCCCTAATCTCCTACCTCAAAAGGATATTTCTAATAAATATATACAACTATACATCCAATACTATAAAATATTATTTTAAAAATGGAAAGCTTTAAATTAACTTGGAAGGACATTTCATGTTCACCTACAAAAGCAGCAAATCAAATTTATACACACACACTAGAAGGTGAAGCTCCCTTTTAAGTAATGGTTTCCCAAGAAAACCATTACTGAGCAATTCACCCACCTCAAACTCAAGTAGTTGACCTACTGGCTCCCACAGACAACCAAGCTGATAATTTAATGCAACCTCAGTAAGAAAACCCAACAGTCTATTGCGTAGTTACTAAATAATTATAAGGTATATATGGAAAAACCAAAGGGGCTAGAATTGCCCAAACAACTTTGAAAAAGACGAAGATGAGCACTTGTATGGACTTTGAAACTTACTTTGAATCTACAGTAAATAATAAGGCAATGTGGTAATGGAATAAAAGTAGAAGCATAGGTCAGAGGATCATATAGAACAATATTAAAAATCCAGAAGTAAGTTCAATCACATATGGTCAACTGAATTTTCATAAAGATGCTAAGACAATTTGAAGGAGATAATAAGAGGCACAACTGGACAGTCATATGTTAGAGAAAAGTTAAAAATCCCTCTACCTTTTCCACACTATAATGAATAATTCACTTGAACTATAACAGAAACATAAATCTTTAAAAGTTATTGAAGAACAATGGTTAGCAAAGATGTCTTAAGTTAGATCAAAAAGACATGAACCACATAAAAGAATAAAAGAGTAAGTTACATAAAAACTTAAATTTTGAGGTCTAGTTCAAATGACAATGTGAATAAAATGGAAAGGGTAAGTGTTGTTTGGAAAAAATTTCAAAATATATTACTAACAAAACACATAGAATAGAACATTTGAAGAACACTAATATATATAGACAGAATCCTTAAACTATGGAATTAATAAATGGACAAAAGATCTGAACAACCACTTCATCAAAGAAAAAATCATGACAGAAAATAAGTATATCAAAGATGTTCAACATCAATAGCCCATAGCGAAATGCAAATTAAAACCATGACAACTGCTAACCACACAACAAGCTGCAGGGTGTTTCTTTCCATGAGGGTACATAACCATACATATGCAACCTTGGACCATGGCAAACTGCCACAAAGTGCACATCTCAGTTACTAGCAGAAGCTCACAAACCAAAGGACAGAATTTGGTTCTGTTCTCTTTTCTGAACTTACAGTGAGGCTAAGTTGGAGAAAATTTCCCTGCCACAGTGCTGACACTGTATATCAACTTCCATTCACTCCTATGGGAGAATTGGGAAGCACTATGTATTGGTTGCTTAAAAATGTAGACAAGATCAACTATTGGCAAAAGTGTTGAGTGGCTCTCTCATGAGAGCTGAAGCAAATCCAAACAGGTACACAACATTTTGGAAAACACTGGCTATATCTTACAAAGATATACACAGCAAGTCTACTTCTAAGTACTAGCCCCAAAGAAAACATGTTTCCTCAAAGACTTATGCACAAATATTCATAGCAGCGCTACTCATTGCAGTCAAAAACTGGAAAGGACTGTGTTGTGGTTTTTATCTAGATGTCCCCTCAAACGTTCATGCAGTCATAGGTGAGGTTTTTTCAGAGGTAGATGAATCAAGAATGTGTGACTGATTCATGGTACAGTGCCAGGATTAAGGGTAGGTGATTATTAATCACTCCACTAATTGGTTTGGCAGTGCCCTAATCCTGGAACCTAGATACAATATAAGAGTCGAGAAGATCATTGTCTTGTTTCTTGCTTGCTTTGCTAACTTCTCCCTGCCATGAACTGTTTTTCCCCTGCAGTGCTTGCCTGCCACATTACCCTGCCTTGGAGACAGCCAATTATGGACTGAAACCTCTACAGATTGTGAATTAAGAAACCTTTCCCCCTTTAACTTTGAGTGTCTGGCATTTGTCTTAGCAACAAGAGAAAAGTAGCTAAGATATAGTTTGGTACCAGAGAAATGGAGTCCTTGCTGTGCCCATACCTGACCATGTGGTAAGAACCCTTCACTTTGGCTTGTGAGAAGAGTTTGGGAAGGTTTGGAGATGCCAGCTGAAAAAGCAGAGCTGTAATGCCTTAGTTTGTACTGAATGAGATTCTGATCAGACCTCAGAAGACCAGAACGCTGACAGAAACGTTGCCAGTAAAGACCAGGCTCAGGAGGGTTCTGCTGGGAGAAGGTCTGCACTGGCTAGAGGCAGCAAATTATAGACTGAAACCTCTATAGACTGTAACTAAATAATCCTTTCTCACTTTATTTTTAGCTTTTTTTTTTCTTTGTCTTTTTGAGACAGTTTCATTATGCAGTTCAGGCTGGTGTTGAGCTCACTTTGTAGCCAAGGGTGGCCTTGAACTCACAGCAATCCTCCTGCCTCAGTCTCCCAAGTACTGGGATTAAGGATGGCCTTCCCCCTTTAACTTTGACTGTGGGGTATTTTGTCTCAGCAAGGAAAGAAAAGTAATTTAAGACAGACTAAAATGCCAGTCACTTATGAAACTGATAAATAAATGGACGTATATCCATATTACAGCATGCTGGATAGCATAAAAAGAGGGAACACTGACAAAAGAATGGGATATATGTCCAAGCATTCCACCCAGTGAAACAGGCCAGAAACTAAAGACCACTTTCCTGGGACGCCATCGGGATGAAATTCTAGATAAAACTGCATCAACACAAAGCACATCGCTGCAGGGCGCCGAGGTTCCCGGGGTGGGGGAGGGTACTGACCGCTTAGCTCTTTCTGAAATTTCCTGGGCTCAGTTTGCAGAGCACACTACCGTCTCGAATGGCCGCGTTACACTATTCTGTGAAATTCGCTCCGGCCGGCAGGGGGCGCGGGCCCTCGGGGACCCCAAGTGTCTCCCCAAAGGCACTTTCCAGGATCGGACGGCGCCGGCGGGGACGCCTTCCTCAGCCCGCTGTGCCCTCCAGACCTGGCCGAGTTTAGCCTGGCCGCCCTCAGAGTCTTGGGTCAATCAGTGTCCCTTTTCTTTTCCTTTTCGACTCGGTGCTGAGAGAAACCGGGGTTTCATCTTCTCCGAACCTGCCCCGCCCCCAGCTGCACGTGCTGCCCGAGTCGGGGCGGGGCGGCGCCGTCCCCTGAGACTCAGCTCGACGCCCGCGCAGAGCCACGCCGCGCCCCCCACCACGCCGTCCGTCGCGCGCGACCGCGGGAGCCGGCAGGGAGCAATGGGGCCCAGGCGGCCGCGGAGGCCGAGGGGCGCCGCGCGCTCGATTCCCCAGCCCCGGCCCGCGGCCCCTGCCGCCGCGCAGCTCTGGCTCTTCCCCGCCGCCCCGGGGCTGCAGGGCGCGCTGCTCGGGCGGGCGGAGGCCACGCGCCAGCTGTGCTGCTCACGGGGGCGCCTGGCGGTGCTGGAGCGCGGCGGGGCCGGCGTCGAGGTGCACCGTGAGTGCGGTGGAGCGCGGGCTGGGACGCGTTCCGGGGGTCCGGGCCCACACTCGAGGGGCCTCAGCCTCCGCGGGGCGCAGGGCAGAGGGCAGCGCCCCCTCGGGTCGTTCGACCCGCGCTGTTCCGCGCGACTCCGCGGGCCGAATGCGTCCGGGGCTCGCGGGCGTCGGCGACCCTCACGTGGTCGGCAGGGATGGCGCGGAGCCTCGCCCAGCCGGGACCCCTCGGCGCGGCGCTTAGGTTCTGACCCGAGTGGCTTTCCTCGGTCCTGCAGTTACCGGATCGCCCCCGCGAGGGCCGGGCGAGGGGCGCGGCTGGAGCCAGCGTCCGGGGCCCCCAAGTTCCAGGCCACCGCGGCAGTTGAGTGGAACGTTGGCCCAGAATAGAATTTCAGAGAGGCCCGGGGGTGTGCTGGCACCGCACCAGAATAAAAGAGGGGGAAAAAAAAGGAAAAAAGATTTTTAAAAATTGCGCCGAATATGCAAGGTTTTAGAAACGGTGGTTGTCTTTTTCACTGACACCTTTACTTTGCCCCACGTTGCTCTTGCAGAATTCAAACTCCTTGTGTTAGCTACTGTGGTTCCGACTTTACAGATGCGGACCATAAATGCTCACACTTCGTTTTTCGAATTTTGCCGGTCTGTGAAGAAAACGGTTGTGTGTGTTATGCATTTAATTTTAGTAAATCGGAACATCCTTTTAGTTTTGTGTTGCATTTTTTTGTTCTCAAACTGCTTGCTCAAATCTTTGCCCGGCTTTTTAAAAATTGAGGTTTTTTTGAAAGTGGAATTTGGATATTAAGAATAGCCTCTTGCTTGTCAAGTAGTTTTGAAACCCTGCCCTATTGTAGACGTTGTTACCTATGAACAATCTAAACTTTTAAATAGTTTTACTTTTTTTTTCATTTAAGGAGGTTAATGGATTTTGTGTCAAGTTGGCTGTTAACGCTTCAGACCATTTTAAATGTGCTTATATTTGTAATTTTAGAACTTAATTTTTAAGTTAAGATTTTTTTATAACTTTGGACTTTATTTTTATTTAAGGAGAGATCTAAATTTGTTGGTTTTTCTAAATGACTTCTTGAATACTCCTCTTTCGAACTGATATGAAATGCAGTCTCAAAAAATACACATTAAGTTGTTGAGCCATTTCTTCATGCCAAAGTTTTTGTTTCATTAGTATTCATAATGTGGTTTGTGTTTTAAGATTTTTACATAAATAGAAACTATTTCATTAAAATTTAATAGTGAAAAAAGTCACAGAATTATTCTAGCTTAATTTTTGAGGACAAATTGAATAAGATTAACTATCAACCAGTGAACAGTTTTAAATCAAATTTTAAGAAAGAGCTAAATGTACTACACAATTATTCCTTTTGAGAGTAAAGGTATTGACTTTTATTCACACAGTTATTCATTTTGAGAATATAGGCATTGACTTTTTATTCAACGTAGTCTAGAGGTATTCATTTCTTGTTTTATATTTGGAAAGTTCATGTGACAGCATACTTGTTCTTGAAATGCTTAAGTTATCCAAAAACTAAGTTTTTTAGTGTATTTTTCCGTTTGTCATTTCATTAGCTATTTTAAGGGTCTGTTTCACTTAAATCAATGTTTTTCAAATTGAAATCCACTGGCAAGACAGCTGTTTATACCTATTTGCTGTGCATATTTGAATTTTCTTAAAGAGAAATCCTATTACTTTAGAGATTAACTAGTTGAACTTTTTCCCAGGTATTTGAGGTATTATGCTAACAAACCCATGAAAATAGTAGATAATAATCAGAGTGATGAGCTCCTGGTTGGATTTGCTCTGCAGAGTACCTGAAATTAGGGAAAAAGATGAAGATTGATTCTATGGACCAAGGAGCAGAGCACATGCTGGTTCTGTCCTCAGATGGAAAAGCCTTTGAGTACAACTACAGCGAAGAACCTGCAAGCTGGGAGTTGCTTTTCTCTTTCACGAGATATGATTAAATTTCATCCAAAGAACAGCAATAGTTTGTGTAGGAAAATATTACCATATAGGATTCCTATCCCCTGCTTCATAAAGGAAAATCTTAAGTGAATTTTCCCTTACTAGTGAGGTCTATCAGTCCATTGCAAGCCAGTTTATGTGCTAAGGCTGGTGTGTAGGTTTTGCATCTAAAGGAAGCAATTGATAAAGCCTGCCTTGCCCCAAATTGGGCTCTCATTAAATCAATCCACACAATATTCCTCTAAGTTGTTTCCAGATGTAAGAGTTTTCAACGGGGGGGAGGGGGTGCATTATCATGTAATTATTTGTGAAACTTTACCTGCTAGATGATATGAATTAAAACTTATTTTGAATTTTAAATTATTTTGCTACAATTATGTAATGTTCATTAATTGTCTTCTCTAAAATGCTTAAAACCTTTTATACAATATTTTAGATGTACCGAATGTGATGAAGTAAATTTAAAGTTTTTTTATGCATTTTGTTACAAATTAAATACATAAGTAGTTCTAACATCCATGTTGTGACTTTCATTATGGTGATTGATATATTTTCTCATCAGGTTTCAAAGCATTTTACAAGAAAAATGTATAATTCAGATTGCATGTGGAGATTATCATTCTCTTGCACTCTCAAAAGGTACTTTTGTGGCATACTAATTGTTTTTAGAACTAGTAAATATGTGTAGGTAGAGAAAATGTGTGTATGTGTATAAATATGTATGTAGAGTCAGTAGAATGCTTTTTGGAACATATTAGAAATACAATTTTAAGTGTTATGAATAATGTTCAGAGTATATTGTTTGGGTTGGTTTTGATTTTTGGAGGGGACTGGAGATCAAACTCATGATCTTGCACCTGCCAGACAGGTGCCTATACCACTGAGCTAAATCCCCAGCCAAGCATAGTATTCTTAAAGGAACTAGAAATCAGAATTATTGGTTGTATAAATCTAGGTTTCTTCAATTACTATTGCTGCATTTTATGCTTTATTTTTCAGATCACATTATTATAGTTCTGGGCTTTGAGGGATGTGTGTGTGTGTGTGTTCGTTTGGTTTGAGAAAGTCCCATCCTCTTACTTGGTCTTGAACTAGAGATCCTCCTGCCTCCCATGTGTCCCTGGTTCCAGGCTTGCACCACTGTACTTAGTTTAGAACCATTTTTTTGCAGAATTTGGGCCAGACCAGGACTACCTTTTTCCAGAATCTTTTTCCCTTTTCCTAGCATCTTCCCAGTTCATGGGAATATCTCAGAATCCTCTAGTTCTGCTCTTGTGACCAGGCTGCAAGCCTTAGGTATATTTTAACACTATGTTTTGAATTCCAACATTCCTCAGCCCCTCAGTATTCCCTGCCAGACATTGTAATGGATGAAATGGAAGGAGTCTGTATAGATTACATACTAAAGAAATGTGACGGAAAAGAATAATTAAGACAGAAGGGCCAGGTGTGGATGCCCATGCCTGTAATCCTGGCACTCAGGAGGCCGAGGAAGGAGGATGGCTGTGAGGCAGAGGCCAGCCTGGGTTACAAAGTGAGTTCAAAGCCAGTCTGAACTATATAGTGAAATGCTGTCTCAAAAAGACCCCCCCCACACCAAAAAAAGAAGGGTGATTGAGAAGAAATTAAGGAAATTTTTAAAATATATATGAAAATATGTTGATAAACTGAATAGAAACCAGGATTGGAGGAAAGTAAATAATCAAGCATTTGACATGAAGGCTCTATTGAGGCATGGGGATGTGAACCTGAGCTGAAAACTGTGGTCATTGGCCTCATCCATTTGGGAACAGATTGTTCATATTGAGTATCTCTTTCAGGAGAGGTTAGGAAGATGAGACACACCTACCTCCCCTTCATGAAGGCAAGAGTCCAGTGGTGTGCATCCAGGGGAAAGGGCATTTCCACGGTTTGCTATTAGTAAATCTAGGTGTAGAGGCTCACAGCTGTAACTCCAGCTATTCAGAAGCTTGAGGCACAAGGATCACAAGTTAAGAGGCCAGCCTGGGCCACATAGTGAGACTCCATCTCATAAAACAAACAAGCAAAAACAAAACAAAACAAAAACAATTACTGACAAGTCACTATACTGAATAGAAGTTGGAGAAGAAAGGGAACTAATCATATTGATAATTTTCTTCTCTGGTAGATGGTAGATTCCCTCTGTCTAACAAATCCTGCACAGCATCTTACAGAAGTGTTCATTAAATACTTAATTATTTGATATAATTTTTGTAGTCTGTTGCATATTGGCAACTCCATTAGATAACATTTAAAAACTGTGTTGAAAAATATGCTTCTTATGTTCAATTAATAGAAGAGGCAGCTGACTCTTAAGATACTGAGAAGGAAGGGTCTCACTGTGTTCCCCAGGCTGATTTTTGAACTCCTGAACCAAGGAGTTCAAAGGATATTCCCACCTCAGCCTCCTGAGTAGCTGGGATTATAGGTAAACACCATCACACCTAACTTTAAATGGATTTTTAAGTTACTTGTTCAGGATCTTTAGGTATAGGAAAAGTGAGAAGGTAAGACTAGCTCTAGATTTTGTTCTTAGATGTAGAATGTTTGCAATCTTCATAAGCCTATCCTGTGAATTTCATTTTTAAATAAATACTAAATAGGGTATGATCCAAAAACAGAGTGAATAAATGTTTGAATTTTTAAAAAATTTACTACACTGAAAAACACATTGGCATTACTCATTCTCGTAATACCTTGCTTCAGACAAACTTTTTCCATTGTACTTGCCCTTTGTGAGGCAATTCTTATTGTTCTCTATTTGTGTTGTTGTAGCTTCCTCAGTGTCCTAAATCAGTTCAAAACATTCACCTTCTGGTCATTTCAATTTTGTGGAAGAACCAGAAGTTACACTGTGTCAGCTGGTAAATAAAGTGGATGAAGACATGCAGTCTATACAATACCTGGTAGTAATGTCTGCTGCATTTGAAAATTAGTAAGACCGCACTTTCTCTGCTTGCATCAAGGTGGTGAGCTCTTTGCATGGGGACAGAATTTACATGGACAGCTAGGAGCTGGAAGGTTGGTTCCCTCAACTCCCACGCCACAGTCTGTACAGAGCCTCTCAGGAGTCCCCTTGGTCCAGATTTCTGCGGGAGATGCCCACAGCATGGCCTTATCCATGTCCGGAAACATCTACTCATGGGGCAAAAATGATTGTGGACAACTCGGCCTGGGCCACACCAAGAGTATGAAATATTTTCAGATCCATATTATCCACAAATGTATTGGTTAGATTGGAGGTGAATAGAGCATAGACTTTCTGTAAATGGTTCAGATCCTCCCTTCCCTTTGCACTGTTTTTCCTGATGTCTTTTTTTTTCTTCAGAACATAATTGGTCCTAGAGACTTACACAGTATGGAAGTTGTGGAAGTTGTTAATATAATTGAGACAGGTTTTCCCTGTGTGTGAGATGGGAAAGGGATTAGGGATCAGAGTACCTAGATCCTGCCTCCCATTTTGTGGTTTAGCTGTTTCAGGGCCTTCTTGTCATTGGTTTTTCTCTAGGCCTGATTTCCTTTTTCTTGAAAGTGACAAGTCTAGAAGAAATTAGCCCCAAATTGTCTTTGTTATTAAAATTGATTCATATATTGTTACAAAAGAATATGAAAATTCTTGCTTAGGAATTCATCATACCCTGATCTCATTCTGTGAAGTATACATTCTGTTTCTAGTCCTCAAAACCTCAAATTCCTTTTATTAAGGATAAGTCAAAATTTTTCATGGTTGAAGCAACTAAGTAGGTTCTTTTTTGTAAGAAACACTGCTGCATCATTATGTTAATGTACACAGTCTTGTAGATCACTGGTCAAACATATCGTGTACCTGACAGTGCAATCTAATTATAGTACTAACCCGTTAGTCAGTACTAACAAAAATGTTCAAAGAAGGAAAAGGGTAAAGGGTCAGTTAAATTATTTTTGCTGATCTCTGAGTGTAAGGAAAATAGTCATGAAGGAAGTAAAAGATAATGTGAGGTAAGGATACTGCCTTAGAACATTCAAGAGGTAAAAAAGAATATGGTCACTAAAAGTAATACTAGCACTGAGGATGTAGCTCAGTGGTAGAGCCCAGCATACAGGAGGCCCTGGATTCCATCTCTAGTGCTGAAAAAAAAAATCTGTCATAGGCAAGATTTGGAAGTATCAGATGTGTAGCAATTAAAGTTAATTAAATCAGGGAAAAAAGAAAGGAGTGGGGTCTGGGGGAGGACCTGAGCCTTTCACAGCAGGAGCCCTCAGCTTTATCCCTAGAGCTTTGTTGTCAGAATGGGGTGGAAACTGACTATTCCAGGTCAAGGGGAAGCAGTCCTG